>JARFIW010001360.1:600000-771409 GCA_036346225.1 Platerodrilus igneus
TTTTATTTATTTTCATACGGTATCCCTCTGTTAGTACCGTTTCCATTTCATTAAGATATGCTTTTAACTCCTCTTTGTTCGATGCTATTACCACTATATCATCTGTACACGTAAGCATATCAATCTTTTGTGTCTACAAAATAATTCCAAATCTCTTTTCTGTATTTGACAGTATTCATTGCCTCTTTGATGTACAAGTTAAAAATTAACAGGAATAGGGCACATCCCTGTTTCACACCTTTCCTAATATTTACTTCTCTACATTTCTGCTCTAATTGTATTATCGCTATTTGCTCTTTGTATAAACTATGTACTATCCGTCTATCTTTAAAACCCATTCCAACCTTTTTTAGTAATTCGTAGATTCTTTTCCATTTTATATTATCGAATGCTTTTTCCAGATCTACAACCCTATATACACGCTTCCTACTTCTTCTATTGTTTTTCCATTAATACCATTAAAGCTAAGGTGGCCTTTCGCGTTCCCCTGTTTTTCCATCCGTTTTTGTACAATTCTAGTTAATACTTTTGACACGTGTGCTGTCAAATCTATTGCTCGGAAGCTCCCACATCACTTTCCACCCCTCCCCCTTTTTCCTTTCTATTCTGTAGATACATATATTATATATACGGAGTGTTCTTAAATATCATGTAGATACGAAAGGGTGTGATTCTTTGGCGAATTTTATGACTAAAAATTTATATAAACATAGCTCCGCAACTGCTACGTTTCCGATCTACAGGGTGTTTAAGTATCGAAATTTTTTTGGTTTTTTCATTATAGATTCTACAGTTTTTGGGATATTAAGAACAAATTTGGAATATATGTTACAATGTAGGGTTTACATCATTGGACATGTTGAATGGTTGTGACAATCTACAGGGTGGTAGTTTTTCGGAGGTTACGTCTCTTTCTCTCTCATAAACTTTTTTGAGGTTCGACGCTGGTAGATTTTAAAACACAAAAAAATGTTTGTTTTATTTAGAGACTTTTTTGTCTCCTACAATTTTTTCGTATCTGTGACCGTTATTTAGGAAAATACTAAGAAACTATTTTCTGCGGTGTAGCAAGTATTTACAATACAAAAAATTTACAATTCCAACACCTAAAACAAACCATAACAAGGAAATTATGTTAAAGTCAATGTTGAAAGTGACCTCCTCCAGCCCTTATATATGAACTCAACTCTTCTTCTTATTGATGTCCATACTCTTTCGAACACCTACAGAGTATTCAAATGCAGCTATAATTAGATTTTGTAAAACATTAACGTCATTCACTGGTATTTCATACACTACAGATTTTAGATGCCTCCATAGGACAAAATCTAGACTATTTAAGTCAGGGGATCTAGGGGGCCATGACCGAGGTCCACTCCGTCCTATTCACTTGTTCTCGTACACTTTATTTAAACATTCCCTTGCTAAAATCGAAAACTGTGACGGAGCACCATCGTACATATACCACATTTCATATCTCAGCAAAAGAAGTAAGTTTTCGAGTAATAAAAGCTATTCGTGTAGCAAAAAATACCTGTATGCGTGGTCAGTAAATCGATCAGGCCAAAAGAAAGGACCAATCAAATGATCCTCAATTATACCACCCCATACATTTAATGAGCATTGCACTTGAAAATTCGTGTCTACAATTCCATGTGGATTGTCTTCAGTCCATAGGTAGTTATTGTGAAAATTTATAATACAATTCCCTGAAAAATTGGCTTCGTTGGTTAAAAAGCATTTTACAATCAAAATTGGAGTTTACTGTTAGCCTATTTAGGAACCACTGGAAGAAATTAATCCTTAAAAGTAAATCTCGAGGAAGGAGCGCCTGCGCCCTTTAAATGTGGCAAGAGTATAGTCGGGAATCACGCAGGATACGCCAAACAACTTGATGACTAAATGTTTTTCTGGTGCTAGTGTTTAGATGTTGTTCTATTTTATTTAAAACAGCATCTTCAATCTGTGGTGTTCTAACAGTACGTGGTCTACCTGCATCATTGATATTTTTACTAAGAGTTCCAGTTTCTACAAGACGCCTATTGGAATAGCGTTCTATATAAAGATGTTTGGCCGCTTGTACATTTCCATTCGCAGGGCAATAAATAAAAAACATCTCAACCATTTCAGAATTCGTATAATTTTACACTTTTATGAGATAATAACAAGTATTTAAAACACTTTTACACCATACAGTCTACGACCTCTCTGACTTTAATAAATATATTAGGATATAAGCTACAAGTTTAAAATGCGAAGCATTGTTCCCAATTAAGCCAGAGCCTACTAGACCCACTTAAAAAATTTTAATTTAATCTAACAATTTACACAAAATAGTTTCTTATTATTTTCATAAATAACGGTCACAGATACGAAAAAACTGCAAGAGATCAAAAAGTTTATAAACAAAACAAATAATTCATTTTGTGTTTTAAAATCTACTAGCGGCGCACATCAAAAAAGTTTATGGGGAGAAAAGGGACATGACCCCCAAAAAACTACCACTCTGTAGATTCTCACAACCATCGACATCCCCAATGATGTAAGCCTTACAGGATAGTCTATATTCCAAATTTGTAAAGCTAAAATGGCATCCAGTGTTCCTGTTTCGTCTAAACCTAAATTGATCTTGTGTTAGTATTTCTTCAACCCGTTTATCCACCCGTTTTTGTACTATTCTAGTTCATATTTTTGACACGTATGCTGTTAAATTTATTGTTCGAAAATTTTCAGTTATTCACACCTCTCATTTTTGGTATGGTGACTATAGTGTTACATTTAAAATCTTTGGATATATCTCGCCTGCCTTATGCATATAACTGACAGTTTGGAAAAGACGTTCTGTTACTGATTGTACAGCAGTGTAGAGTTTCTTCTTGCACTTTATCTGTACCCGGTGCCTTATTGTTTTCGGACTTTTTAATACTAGTTCAAACTCGTCTCTAAGTATAGGATATCCCAAGGTATCCATTTCAATGTGTGTTTCCTTTTCTAGTTCTTCTAGCTCCAGTTCTGTACGTGAATTCTCTATATATTCTTGCTATCTATTCATTTTCTCAACATTTTTTGTAATAATGTCTCCTATGCCCCCTTATATTTCTGTTATATGGCTTTATATCCCTATTCATTTTAATTGGTTTGTATGCTTAGTTTGTACATCGTTACCTTTTTCTTTAATTCATCGTTCTTTAACTTTCTTGCGTTTGTGAATAATTTCCCATTTTGGGGCTTTGTATCTTTGTTTCTTTGCTTCATCTGGTTTGTTTTGTATTTGTGCCTTTCTTCTATTAAATTTAGAATAGCCTTTATCACCAATGGATCCTTATTTTAGTTTTGTTTTTACCCTAGAATGTCTGGCTGCATTGTTTAAACTGGATTTAATGTTATTCCTTTCTGTTTCTGCTTTCTTAGTAACACAAATTTTCCCGATGTCTTTTAACAATTCGTTTAATTTTGTTACCCAACTTTCGTACGTTACTTTTAACTTTAATCTTTTAACTTCTTAAGATCATAGTGCTTTAGTGTTTTTTTTTCAAATTTTTAAATTTAAGCGTCGCTTTTATAATTACTAGGTTGTGGGCAATGTATATATCTGCTTCCGGGTATGTTCTACAATCTTTAACTTGATTCATATACCGTTGTCTAACAAGAATGTAATCTATTTGATGTCTTCCTACATTCCCTGACATCTTCCACGTGTATCATCTTCTAGCACGATGTCGAAATAATGTGTTTGTGATGTTTAAATTGTTTTTGTTACAAAATTCTACCAGCTTATTTTCCATGCCATTATTTGTTCCTAAATTAAAATTAAAAATTAAAATCTTTTGTAATTATTTAATTTTCATGCCCTTTTACGAATCTTAGTATGCATTCGATATCTTTGTAGGTTGCTTTTATCTCTTCATCACAGTAGCTAGAGGTGGGAATGTAACCTTGTAATAGATATTCTACTACAATTCATTAATTATTGCATCTTTTAGTCAATCGAGATTTTCATAAGAATTTTGAAGACAATAAAGTGTTGTTTTACAAATGTTTCCATAAAGAAATATTAAGAGGTAAATCTGGAAGAACGTGCTGACCCGTGGATTACTTCTTCTCTTCATAATTACAGATTGGAAAATGTATTATTTAGAGAGTTTTACACTTCTATAGATTCTATATAAGATAGTTGTTGTGCTGTAACCATATTTCATTTTCTAACACAAGATCTTTTTTTTAACAATTTAAGATAAGTATTGCCGGGAAGAAATTTATCATTAAATTACGGACCAATTTATTTGATGTTCTAATATGTCTGTCCGATACTGACATCAATTTCGAACCACTAAATTTAAATTTTCAACATTCCAGTATGTAAAATTTTGACAATTTGGATTACATGTGTGGAAAAGAAAGAATCATCAGCAAATAAAGTCCATTGCGAAAAGGTTCTAGCATTATTGCACATTTTGACTATATTTTCACAAAATATCATTCCTTCGAATTCATCTTCATCGAAAATCTCCTGTGGTTTATAGTATTTGAAAGATTTCACTTTTCGGTGTTTGACTTTTTAACACTTTGAAAGTTGTCGTGTTATAAATCCTTAAAGATTACACAGTTGTCTCAGGTTCACATTATTATTTTTAGTAGTCAATTCCAATACATTAAAAATGGTTTTCATTTTCTCTTGCAAAGACACTCCTCTCGCACTTACACTCCTTATAAAACTTTCCGTTAATTTAAATTTTTAATAATTGTGCTAATTGTATGTTTAGAGGGTGTTTCACCATCTACATACGTCTCCGAAAATAAATACAAAAGTATCTGGAGAATTTCCGACGTAAGACAGATTTCACAAACGATATTTTTTCTTGGATTGCATAGTATTCCATCTTAATTTCTTATTCACTTACAAAAGACAAATATTAAAATAAATACGTAAGTATATATACTTTATTAACTATCAAAGTCACGGTTATAACTAACTATTATTTCTAAGTTGCAGTATGAGTAAATAGTGATCATGCGTGATTAGGATACTCAATTTTCATCTTTTTTTTGTTATTACCATTAAGCAATTTTAAAATACGAAGTGTAGTCGACTATTTGATGATATGCACGCGTGTATCAAGATAGCCTTCATGAGGCAACATCCATCCTATTGATTACTACTTTATCCATTTTGGACGAACTGTAAGAAATATCAAACTTGTCGGCACTTCCAGCTGTTTAGTCAATCCTTCATTTTCCACAAGCACAACCGCCGTTCTCAAAAAGTTCTAGAAAGATCTCTTTGTTTGCAATAAAGCTCCAGTTGCGTAAGTAGTTAACAAAGTGCAATTATGACCACGCAAATAAACTATGTGCAACAAATTGTTATGTACATAACTAGTTTATAGTATTTTTTCCCTCCATCAAAGATTTAAGGTATCTTTTACGGTTCCATACTTTACAGATACGAATCGTTGTTTCAGAGGAGGCATACTCTGAAGCAGTTTTGTAGCACTTCTTCTCAATTGTTTTCATCTAATAATCACACTATTTACAAATGTATCTTCTCGTTAGTCAATAAGAATATTTATAAACTTATACAGAGCGATTCCTTAAGAATTAGCAACCTATAAATCAGTGATATTGAACACCAAAATATTATAATTTAGCCCAACTTGCCTTGTATCATTGTCGCTGGTTTGAAAGATACATGGTGTACAAAGTTGAAAATATATTTCAAAATTTTTAAATAATTTTGAAAGTTTTGACAGAATCAATTCAAAGATTTGCACTTTTATGTTTCTTGGCATAAAAATATGAATCTGAAACCTACTTTGGCATTACTCATAGAGGGCGCTAGTTACTGCATGTTTCTGCACTAAATCACTACGTTTGAAATAAAGAAAAAGTATAAAATGTCGTTTTTGTTACACAAAAAAAGCTACTCTTGTTTAATTTATATAACTCCGTTGATTTTTGTGTTACTAGCTTTAAAATAGTTTAATGTATTTTGCCTATGAAATTCTTATTCCTTTAAACTACCAACAATGCAGAGTAAAAATAAAAAAACTGTAACAATCAGTAACGATAACAATAAAAAATTTCAAAGTAAGTATTCAAAATGCCCACCATCCTGCTTAAGACATTTCAGAATGTACTTTCTTTGAACACCCTGTATCACTTAAACAAGCGACATTGGTGTAATCCATATTAGGCTGATTCGTAATATTTTGATTACTATTATCTCTACTTTAGAAATTGCCTATTTCTAATAAACCACCTTGTACATGACACGACAAGTAAGAACGACTAGTAGGAACTTAAGTATGAAATATTTTCAAAAACTTGCTCTGGTTATTCAGGAAACATGAGTATTTGGTTTTTATGTATTATACACGCAACATCAGATTTTGTTAAATAAAATTCTCTTGATATACAAAAAAAGGGAGCATACCTCCAGGCATGTCAAAATACTTACCTTCCACCCAGATGAGGTGTAAGGTCTAAACATATTCAATATAGCTCAAATATGGGCTATCCAAAAAGTAATCTAACTCGTTGATAATGTAAGCATTGCTGAATCAAATGATTTGCAGTAATATACTATTCTAATACATATTAAATCTAGCTCTGCCAACACATCTTGATACAGAAAATTCCAATAGGACTTCGAACGCAAACGCTAAAATAAATTAAAGTAGTGCATTTGTTGAACCTGTTAAATATATGCCGTCATTACATCTTCATTGTTTTCTTTTAAAACAAAGATCCTACCAAATAACAATACCAAACCTTTGTTGTATTCATTAAATATAAACTGTCGTTACTTTTTCATTACAACTTATTTTTAAAAAAACAATCGAAAGAAAAGTAACATACTAAATTTTTGTTGTGCTACAATACACGAGCATAACTAAAAAATTTCGCTAATCAAATTAACATTAAAGACACCACTGATCGATCAAAAAACAATAATCAAACCATCATGTATTCAATTATGGCCTCATTAAGCTATTTAGAACTTCCAACTTTTTTTCTAGTCGTCTTGTAGCACAGCATTCTCAAGAATACTCAAAGTTATTAGCTGAGCAAATACGGACTGGGAATCAATCTCAATAATTGCCCGCAATATCTTACAACCACATAAGCCCTAAAAGTACAACACGCCATAAAATAACAAACAAGATAATATGTTTATAAATAGAAAATTGAAAAAATACGAAATGTTAGTATTGAAATTGTTAAAGAATTTATTATTTATAGCAACTTAAAACGGACATAGGGAAGAAAGAAAATATACGCCAGAACTGGTTGTCGTAATTACTATAGTGTCTAGTCGCTTCTATGATACACTGGATTTCAGTAACTGTTTCTTAATATCTTAATTTCTTAAATGTATTTTTAAGGTATATCTCTTACTTTAGGATTACTCCTTAAATAAAAACCCAATTTAGCATCTTTTGAGTTCTGTTAATTTTACAAAATTTCTTGTCTATTTTACATATAACCTGTTTTGAATTATAGGAATTCGATGTATATAAAAATGTCTACCATAGCTTAAAATACGTAAATAAAATGCAGGGAGTTTAAAGGACTTCTTGATTTCAAGTTTTATTTGTGCACAGTAAAGTTAAAATAATAGTTATTAAACCTATATAGTATTAAAGAGAATTTTCTCAAATTTTTTTGATACCTAATAAAGGTCTATATGTGCACCATTTGTTGCCCTGGCCACATCTGCACGATAATCAGTTTCTTCCCAGGTATTCAGCTGCATATAAGGCGTGATGGATGATACAGCTGCAACAATAGTCTCTCTCAAATGAACAATGTTATAGATCTTCTCGGAATAAACAAAGTTTTTACATGTCCCCAAAAAAGAAATCTAGTGGAGTCAGATCTGGGCTCTTTGTTGGCCATGCAATCGGACCACGTCTACCAATCCACCTGTCAGGCAAACGCGTTCAACGCAGCACGGACACGGTTGCTATAGTGAGGTGGCGCGCTGTCTTATTGGGAGACAATCGGTCCCTTTTCTAGTTCGATATCATCTATCTGTGGGAAAACGTATAGTTCAAGCATTTCATAATAAATATCACTATTAATTGTTTTCTCTGCGAAGATGAAAGGTCCTACGATACAACCATGAATCAATCCACACCAAACATTGACTTTGGAGGAGTCTCGCTGATGTTCTATGAATTCATGCGGTGACTCAGACCCCAAATCCTACAGTTGTGTCGGTTGACAGACGCATTTATGTTCTCATTTTCTTCAATCCTGTTCAAAATGTACACTGCTAAATCGAATATTTTCACTTTGTTATTGGGCTTGATTTTATGCAGAAGTTGAACTTATACCCACGTAATTTAAACCTCTTTCGCATCACTTTGTACACGGTAGACTGAGATAGCTCCAACTCTAAACTTCTCATTGACAATGACTATTTAGGGCTACGAATACAAGATGTACGGATCCGTTACACATTCTGTTCAGAGACTGAAAGCCTACCTGATGGCTTAATTTTTAAGACACTACCTGTTTCCCGAAAGTGATTATACTACTACAGAATAGTTTTGATGGTAGTTGCATCACTGCCATATTCACGTCGATAATTACGCTGAACTGTGATCACTGAACTCGATTGAATAAACCAAATCTCACCTACTGAGTCTTCTGCTGTGGCGTAGCCATGACTGGTGAGTGGCCGACCGGGGGAAGCAGTAGCACTCTTCCTCCACAACGCTTGTTCCAAGGCTACGCACTGCGATCGAATATTAGCAAGACAATCTTGACAATATACTGAACTCAAGTTCAAAACCCAAAAGTTTATTACTGGTTTCGTTTTTTAATTATAATTTTTTAAATCAAGGAGTTCTTTTATAAACTTCCTGTATATTACTTATCCTAGCAATTTTCATTAATAGTTCTATCAAATCGTAGATACAAGCTATTTTACATTTTGTTTATCATTCAGTAAAATTATTTATAGTTATGACTTACATTTGCGCATTTCATTTCAGAATAATCGTAGTCTAGCCAGAACACAAATTTTTTGCTTGATTCGCAAATAGTGATAAACCTAGATGACTATTTCTATCATTACATGAAAACCTTTTTGTTGTAACCGATATATTACATTTTTAAATCGTCCACTTTACCAAATGTAAACTTTAAATTTGCGGTTAGCTTAGATATGATATATTAGCTATCCACAGGAAAGAACCGCTTTCACCTCCTAAATAATTTGATCACTAAATCATCCTACTACATTGGGTCTCTGCTGTAGACCTATATAACCTTCTTGCAAGTAAAGAAATTAGGAACAAAAACTCATTGATTCTCTATATTTCAAAGCTTTGGAAAACCTCCATCCTATGGATTATCTACAAATCACACTCTCTATGTATAGAACTATTATCTTTTTTAGGATTTTAAAAAATATTTTTGTTCCACAAAGTATTTTTCTCACATTTTACGTCCAACAAGTTATTTATCTTCTAACATTTGCCAGTTATCATTCCTAGAGTTTCAACAAGTAATTTTACGATCAAATATTTTTTATTCTACTTTGGCAATTTGCCTTAAAGTATTAGACACTTTTTATATCTGAAAGGTGATACTAAATGACATTATTTTATACTGAATCTTTCAAACAATCCACATAAACCTAGTAATTAGTTGCATTTACTGCATATACTTCCATATCAAAACCGCTCGTTGCTCCGGCTGCAGGGATTGCTCTTATCAAATAAACGTCTTATCTTCTTGCAGCTGTAAGAACTTGCACAGCCCTTGAACGACCTTTATTCCGCCGACAAAACAAATTAAACTTTGTTTCGTCTATCTATATTATTTGTTTTCCATCTTCAATGCAATTATTTACAGTAACTACGTATTCAGCGCGCTTTTGTTTGTTATTAAAGGTATCCTTACTAACTGACTGAGTATGACGCTTTTTTACATTTTTCCTACAGATAAAGCATACAAACTAATTAGAATGAATTTTAGGGTTATAAAACCGTATAGTTAAAATATAAGGGACGTGGGAGCAAACATCATTATAGAAAATGTAGAGAAAGTGGGTTGATGGTAAGAATATATAGGGAATTTATGTTCAAGAACTAACAGCATTAGAACAGGAATCAGACATTTAAAATGATGACCTGGGATATCCTATACTTATAGATCAGTTTGAATGAGCATTAAAGGGTTTGGAAAACGGTAAGGCGCCGGGTACATATAACGTGCAAGCAGAAAATCTAAAAGCCGCTGGACAAGCAGTATCAGAACGTCTGTTCCAACTAGTGAGCTATATGTATGAGACAGACGAGATATCTAATGATTTCAAACGTAACATCATAGTAACTATACCAAAAAGGAAAGGCACGGATAGATGTGAAAATTTTCGAACAATAAGTTTGACAGGACACGTATCAAAAATATTAACTAGAATTGTACAAAGACAAATTGAAAAACGAGCTGAAGAAATACTAAGAGAAGATCAATTTGGGTTTAGGCGAAACAGGGGAATATCGGAGGCTATTTTAGCTCTGAGAGTGATAATGGAGAAAAAAATAGAAATAGGAGAAGCGTATATATAGGGTTTGTAGATATGGAAAAAGCATTCGACAATGTATGCAAAGGAGAGGAAAATAAATCAAAAACAAGAATACAAATATGTAACACAAACTTACAAGAGGTTTAGGATTTCTGCTACCTAGGAAGCCAAATAACGCAAGATAGAAAAGCGCAAAAGATATAAAACAAAGATTAGCACAAGGTCGTGCAACATTTATCAAGAAAACGCACCTACTGTGTTCAAAGACAACAAACATAGAGACAAGGAAAAGATAGCTTGAAACATATGTGTGGAGCACAGCACTATATAGCTGTGAGGCCTGGACAGTAAGAAAAGCAGACAAGAAAAGGTGGAAGCCTTTAAAATGTGGTGCTACAGACGTATGATGAAGATATCACGGACAGACAAAGTCTATAACGAAGAAGTACTAAAAATGGTAGGGGAAGAAAGAAATATGTGGAAAACGGTAAAAAATAGGAGAGATAGGATGATACGTCACATACTACGGCATTAGGGAATAGTGCGGAATATATATATATATATATATATATATATATATATATATAATATAAGCAGAGATAGGAAAAAAGAGAAGTAGAGGTAGACTACTGCAAACAGATAATGAAAGATGTAGGCTGTAGGAATTTCAGAGAAATGTGTAGACTAGCTCACAATAGAAATCAATGGAAATACGCAGCCAACCAGTCCCAAGCTGGATAAATTAATGACGAAAAAAGTAACCGTACTGACACATGATGATTATTATAAGCAATTACAAGTATTGGTTGGGCAATATTCTCGAATAATGTTAATTGTTTGAAAAGGATTTACTGGAAAACTATTAATTCGGCAAGTGTCAAGTGTTGAGGGATTTTGGCAGCCACAGGCTGCTTAACCCCGTTCACTAAATCTCTGTGAAATAGGGCATTAAATTAGAAAACAATAGAAGGGGAACCGAGCTATATATAGGATGTGTGAGAATTTCAGGGAACCGTACAGGCTAGCTCAGAATATAAGTAAGTGCAGGTACGTGTCCAACTAGTTTTAAGACAAAAACCTAATGACGAAAAAATAAACGCAGATAAATCTGATGATTATTATAAACAACTACAGGTGTTGGTTGTGAAACATCTGCAACTAATGTTGAATGTGCGAAAAAATATATTGGAAAAAATATTAAATTGGTAAATGTTTAAGTGCTGGGGGAATTTGGCAGCCACTGAATGCTGGAGAAAAAGGGTATTTAAATGTAAAACAATAAAAGGTGTCCGAACTGCATTTAACAAGAAAGAACAGCACCTATGATGAAAGACATCAAACATAGAAACAAGAAGAAAATTGTTGAAGGAATATGTGTGGAGCACAGCACAGTATGTCTATGAAATACGGCAGTATGAAAAGTAAACAGAAAAACGGTAGCAGCCTTTTGGAATGCTGTGCTTCAGATGTATGAGGATAATAGCATGAACAGACATCGTTAATAACAATCAGGTAGTAATAGTAGGGAAAGAAGAATATCTGTGGAAAAAATAGGAAACGTAGAAGGGCAGAATACGTTCTAAGACGTTTTTGGAGAATAGTACGGGATATATTACAAGCAGAGATGGGAAAAAGGAGGTAGATATAGACCCAGATGAGGTGGTGATAGATGCAGACTGTGCAAGTTTCAGGGAAATGTGTAGGTTAGTTCAGAATAGGAAACAATGGTGTTACGCGTCTAACCAGTTCCAGGACTAAAGACCTAATGATGATGATGACATTCTTCCTGCTATAAGTCAATAATTACCCGTTACCGATATTCCTATATTTTTTCTGGAATTCTTGCTGTACATTAATCTTAATTTGCTTTAAATTTACACTACAATCTTGTTCCAACCACAAGAGAATAAAGTTCACTTCACCTTACGCTAATTTTTTTACTAGTATTTTCTCACGCAAAGCGTACTCAGTGAAAAGAAGTTTTGTACTATTGCAGAAGCCAATGCAATTCAATTCTCTCTTCGATTTGTATATGCTATAACTATTTCTCAATCTTAATTATTATCCTTTCATAAATCTTTCTCACTACTAAGTACGTCTATACAGATGGAACAAATAACACCACGTTCATCAGTGAATTATATTGGTTAAAGTATTTTAAATGTGACAAATGATTATATGGTAGAAATCACTTCACCGCATTTCTTGTCATAGAAATTCACCAAATTCCACAATAATTTTTAATTTCATTATTTTAATTTGTCTATCTTTGTTAACTTTGGAATACTTTAAATAAATACTATTTCAAACTTACTTGCTTTAAATTACACTTTATGTAGTTTAAAATCCATTACTTTCAGATTACAATTTATGCTTTCTAAAATTAAATTTACTAGTCTGAATAACACTTGAAGAATTCTAAAATTTGATAAACTTGACTAAAAAGGACATGTTCTGAAATTGAATTAATCAATCTGAATTTCAAATGACATCCTGAATCAAATTAACAGTTCTGAACTACATATGAAAATTTCTGAAATCAATTTAATCTTTTCAGAATTGGATTTGGAAAGGGTGTAGTACGGTTATATCGTACAATCGCACAACTTATTAAAATTGATAAAAATAGTAAAATTCTAAATTAAAATTTTTACTCTAAAGAAAAATGTGCTTCAATAAAAAAAGGTTTGCATTTATTTAAAATCTATTTATTTAAAATTTAATATAAATATTGAAAAATAGTAAACTTAAAATGTAGTAGTATTGATTGATCCTCAAGATATCATTTATGCTCTTACATTTAATTATTGTTCGTGGCCGTACCATATAACTTTAAAACATTCATATTCCTTACAGATACGAAACTGGCAACGGTATTTTTGCACAAGAGCAAGCTGTAGCTACACAGGTTGGACCCGAAGAAGTCGACCAAACAGTCCAAGGTGAATACAAGTACACATCGCCAGAGGGAGAAGCCATTTTCGCAAAATACATTGCCGATAAACTTGGTTTTCGTATTATTGAAGCTTCACATTTGCCGACTCCTCCACCAATTCCACCCGAAATTCTTAAATCTTTAGAACATAACGCAGCACATCCCGAAGAGGATAACGAAGGGCAATACGATAACAAACCTCATCATCCTAGAAGTTAGGTTTAGTATTTAACCGTGCCTATGTTAATATGTAAATAGATGTACAAAAAGAAAAAATATAACTTTTATTCGATTACATTATTTGTAGATAGTATATAAACAACACGTTTCTAACTTGTTAACGCTTCTAAACACGAATGTTTAGACAAACTTTTAATAAAATCAAACCTCTTCAATAAGGATAAACTTAAGGGCCTGGCACCTTACTCTGCACGAATTTAGTGTTGATATGTAATTTGCAACAAAACCACGTAAGCTTGAACATGCAAATTATTAGGAGGAATAGGAACAAAACAAAAAAGTCACGTATAAGTTTATGCTACAACTAAATATATCTTGGAAGGCGAACTCTCCGCAGTATTCTGTGGACTCTATAAAATAGCTATATTGTACAACAATCACAAGTTTGATTGAAATTTGTAACACCTACAATTTTATGATAAGTTCCCTAAAGTATTGTCACCGCTTCTGTTACCTCTTTTTCTGTCTTACTGGCAATAGTGAGAACCACCGCGATTTAAAACTATTATTTGAATTTATTGAATCCTGAGCATACCGGCCACCAAATATGGCCGACTAGTTTCGCTTTCACTTACAAATAAATATTTTGCTAATTAAATCGTATGCACGGTTGATATAAAGAATATTACAGTAGTTTGGACAGATATTAAATGCGAAATGAGCTTTAACGTACAACTTTTTTGAGGTTAGTTTTGTTTGTTGGCATCTTCAGTGGTTTAAAAATCCAATCATGTAACTGAGCATTGAGGAGCGTGTTAAAGTTATTGAACCCTATTACGGAAGATCTGTGATTGCACGCGTATAAAATTCAATTAACGCAAGAACAGAAAAGGACGGAATATTTCAAGCGCAGTACATTTGCCGATTGGATACACGAACAAAGACAAGTGAATAACGTATTTTCTACTCTTTAGCAACAAAACTCATTTCTATCTCAATGGCTACGTCAAGTAGAATTGCAGAATATAAGCTGAAAAAAATTCAAGGGCAACTATCGAAACAATAAGAGCATACACAAAAAGTCACTGTGTGGTGTGCTTTTTCTGCTGGAGGAACTGTTGGACCATTTTTGTTTGAAAATGATGCTGGGAATTTGGCCATAGCGAATGGCGAGCATTACCGCGCAATGTTAAACAATTTTGTGTGGCCAATATTGGATGATTATGACATCGATGGCCTGTGGTTTCAACAAGATTGCGTCACATGCTACACAGTCCACGTTACAATGGCTATACTGAATGAGAAGTTTCCCGGTTGTATAATCTCCCGAAACAGCTAAGTCAATTTGCCACCGAGATCTTGCAATTTGATATCATTAGACTTTTTTCCTTGAAGCCATCTGAAGAGTAAAGTGTTTGCCAACAAATCAACCACAATCCAGCAACTCAAAGACGAGATATCAGGACACATTGATAAGATTGAGGAGCAATTATGTCGAGATGTTATTAAATAAGGCGATAAACGGATCAAAGTGTGCCATCGAAGCCGCGGTGAACATTTAGCGGATGTTATATTTCAGATTTAATTGTAATGGATTAAATAACATGTTTCATTTAAGATTTTCAAATTTGTACAATAGTGATTTTTAATTAACGTTTAACATCGATCCGCCTTATTGCAACACTATATTTTATCAAAAAATAATCCAATTTAATGCAGAATGAATTCAAAGTTTATAAATATACAAGGAGAAATATAGAAACACTGCTATAATTGATCAAATATCATCCAAAAATTAAGCAAATGAACCAATTCAACAATAATCGCTATAAAAACTTTCTCAATATGGAATTAGTTGAAAGCAAACCGCTACAAAATAACCCATGATATCACAGTATGTACATATAATGTACTGCTCTTTTCTTAAAATTGTTCGGTCCCAAAACAGTTCTTGTATTTTGGTATCGAGTTGTCTGAATTATGTTGATGTGAACAGCTTTAATTATTCCTGTAAGCGCCGTTCCGGTAAAAGACGTAGTTGACGTTTCTTTCTTGTTGCATTATCTGATTGTTAATAGCAAACTATTGTGTAAACTAGTGGCACTTGAGAGATGACCTCCAATATACTGTGGATAGATCTTCATTAAAAGAATCCAACTCACAACCCAGCTTTGTAAGCCTGCTGTTGATCATCTTCTGCTTAAGATCTATTTAAACACTCCATGAATATGTGTAAAGTAGTTTTCTTTCAGGCAGTCTTTTGATAGTTAGATAATAAATTTGGGCAGTATTAAGGCATCTACTTGTGGTAATACTCCTATTTAAATACTAAATAAACTACTATTGTTCTGGAGGGCTACCGTTGTTACCACAATTAAGTAGTGCTTGTTATTGCGGTTCATTTAAACGCTAAGACAAAAATTCCTTTTAGAAACTCATCTAATCTTTCAACATGCGAAGTTATCAGGTCCTTAATGTGAGTTTATATATTTGAATGTTATGCTAATTAGATCTTAGTGGACTTTAATAACAACGTTTTATCAAATTGGCAGAGTCATCATAAACAGAGGAAAACTTACAAAATTCAGATTTCTCTTCTTGGCACGAAAGATCCTCACTTCACTTGAGTAGAGGATATACCTTCCTTCTGACACACTTCGATCCTCACTCGATCGATCCCTTCTCCCTGTGTACTTACGTTGACGGTTGTTGAGGGGGGTGTATTTTATATATTCTAACGATCCTCATGACTCATTTGAATTCTTCATTACGTTCATTAGCCCTGCAGGGGCCCCAATCGGCATTTTGTAGTCTAGAAAAATTAAGAAAAAAATTACAAATCGAGTTAACGTATGCCAGAGTTTATTAAAAATCAAATCAAAATGAATACAATTACATGACATAGATTGAGCATAGAAACAGAAATAAGCAGCAATATACAGGGTGTCCGGAAAATACGTGTACAACGTAAGAACAGAGATTCTTTGGCTCTAAATAGATCGATTTAAGCCAACTTACCTATTATACAAGTTGCTTCATTTGGCCGTGCATTTATATTTCCAATGCTCCACCAGAAGGTACTACATTGGCCAGGAGGCGAGTTTTTTGTTGCCTGGAAATTTAGAATTTTGCCGAACCCTTGCCGTTCCAGGCAATGTAGGGATTTTTAACTTGCGTGACAACACTCACACACGGGACCTCCATTTAACCTCTCATCCGAACGAGGGCGTAATTTTTGTGAAAAATGCTCACCCGTCATTTTTCAAGCAGTCGGCCGTGTCGGGATTTGAACCCAGGACCTTGGGATCCAAAGTCTTACGCTAACTACATTGATCCACGGCGACGCCGCTTCATTTGGCCGCTAGAGGGCTTCAAAAATCGTGAAAAATATTTGATATTTTAAAATAACTCGAAAACGTCGATAGATTTTGACCATTTTTGGGGTGCGAGTTTCTACTTTCAATTGACATCTTTTGGTGGTGTACGCAATAACTTTAAAAGCATACGAGTGTCCCAAAGATCATGTATTGTATAAATATCCGACCATTACCTTTTTCCTGTTTATACAATGACTACCAATTTTTTTGATGAGTAGCCGACTTAATTTGGAAACATTTTTGTCTCTAGTAAAATTTTGATTAGACGAGCGGTTTGACGGAAAAAAATAATTTCAAATGTATGTTTTTTTATTTTGATTTCATTGTTTTGTTTATTTTTTATTACTATCATTGAAAATTAACAGCGCGGTACAAGTGTTGGACCATTACAATAAATTTTTAAAATGGCCGCCATTTTCTTCAATGCACAAATTAACTCTTCGTAAGAAGTTTAACTGAACCCTCTGTATTGTTTGTGCATTATTTTTCAAAGAGTTGGCTGCATTTAAAATTCGTCTATACAATTCTTCTTCGCTATCAAGTGGAGACGAATAAACCTTAGATTTTAAGGTACCCCACAAAAAATAATCACAGGGCGTCAAGTCCGGCGATCGTGCTGGCCAATTTGTAGGAGCATCATATCCCCTTCCGATCCATCGTTCCGGATATTTTTCGTGTAAATGTTGTCGAACAGCTAGAGTAAAGTGGGGAGGAGCACCATCGTGCATGAACCACATGTCTTGGCGAAATAACAATGGCAGCTATTCCAATAAATTCGACAATGTTTGTTGTAGAAAGTTGAAGTAATTGTCTCCGTTTAATCTATTTGGCATCACAACAGGACCGATAATAAAATTATCAATAACTCCAGCCCAGACATTAATCTTAAATTCATGTTGATAGTGAGTCACTTTAGTTGCATGAGGATTTTCTACAGCGTAAACATGTTTATTATGTATGTTAACAATACCAGATCTTGTAAAAGAAGCTTTGTCTGTAAATAAAATTTTGCGACTGAAATTTGCATTTTGAATTCTCTGATCTTGAATAAATTGACAGAAAGCTAGACGCTTCTCAGGATCGATAGGCAAAAGGTCTTGTACATATTGAACGTGGTATGGGTGTAGTAACTGTTCCTGAACAATACTTTTAGGAACTTGTAGTTCAAGTCCTAAGCGTCTGGTGCTTATTTTTGGGTCTTCTTTAACTCTATCCAAAATTTGTTCCTCCAGATCCGCAGTTCTTGTGGTACGTTGACGTCCTCGATCCGCATTTCTTGACTGAAAGCTACCATTTTCACGAAGACGTCTTTCAATATTAGCAAATGTTTGGTGGTTTGGCATTCGGAGATTAAGAAATCTTTCCCTATAGACTCTGACGCTTTCACGACCATTGCCTTGACAAAATCCGAAAACCAAAAGCATATCCACCTGTTTGTTGTTTGTGTAAGTACTCATAACGTAAGATGAAAGATGCAAACTTCTATTGAATTAAGCAGAAATTCACTTGACAGGTAAACTGAGATTAAATGACAGTCAAATTAAATAACAAATAAAAAGCAAAGCTAACTACTAAACTATGCTTTTTGATTTGCCCCGTTTTATACTTAATGCAGCAATGATGAGGAAAGTATGCAGACATTTGAAATTATTTTTTTCTGTCAAACAACTCGTCTAATCAAAATTTTACTAGAGACAAAAAAGTTTTCAAATTAAGTCTGCTACTCATAAAAAAAAAATTGGTAGTCATTGCATAAACAGGAAAAATGTAATAGTCGGATATTTATACAATACATTATTTTTGGGACACTCGTACGCTTTTAAAATTATTGCGTACACCACCAAAAGATGTCAATTGAAAGTAGAAACTCGCATCCCAAAGATGGTCAAAATCTATCGACGCGTTTTCGAGTTATTTTAAAATATCAAATATTTTTTACGACTATTGAAGCCCTCTAGCGGCTAAATGAAACAACTTGTATAATAGGTAAGTTGGCTCAAATCGATCTATTTCGAGTCAAAGAATCTCTGTTCTTCCGCTGTACACGTATTTTCCGGACACCTTGTATATAGAAATAAAAATTTATTAAAAAATCTATACACAGTAGTAATCAATTCTTTGTATATATTTACATTTATAATAATATTACCATTTCAATGGTGTGTGTGTGAGATGTTCAACAGTGTACTCCAAATAAATTACACTTTAAACATTAATAGAACAATCCAGTAAAAATGGCGCCTCTCCATAGATATAACAATAAAAAGGGTCGCAAACGTAGACCCAAAATAAACACGTGTCTACTAAAAGTATAAGTTAAAGTACAAGCAACTAAATATAAAATTAAGTGTTCTTTGGGGAAAAAAAGATTAAACGCAGATTTATTACAGGGTTGTGCATGTTTTTAAGTTGAATATGTATATACATTGTGAACCCTAAACACAGGCAAGTAATATATACAACTTAAATCTAAGCAATATATACAACTTATAAACTAGGTTAAAAAACCTATCTATTTTCCTATGCCCCCATGCATTGAATATCACTGTACAAGTCTTCTGTCTCTACACTATACACGAGCGAATCGGTATCTGTAGACAAAAGCGAAAGCTTAGACCCATACAGAGACATCAGTTCCTTATAATGAAAGTCGTAAATCAAGGCTTTTGATAGATCTAAAATCGAAAAGCCTGCATATATAGGCTTATTATGGGATAAGTAAGATTAGAAGAATAAGGCATATTTAACTAACACTTAACTTATTAAAAAAGAAAAACTAGAAGCATCTACACTAAATATAGCAACTCAAGACTGTGCAAAACTCACTCCTAGAACTAATTAAGAGCAAAACCTAGGAACAAATATAGAAATAGATAGTTTTGTAAAACTATTAATAGTTTAAGCATATTGTATGATAAGAAACTGTAACTAGAAAATAAGAAATACGTCTAACCTTTAGGTAAACACGGAAACAAAATTCACTCACATAATGTACATTCACACAATTTTACATACAATTGAAACTACACGTGAGGCCCTCTGGTTTCTGGCTGTCGATAGTCAGAGCACGTGCAGTTTATGCTCAACTTTTAGTTCTGGATTTCAGGTTGCCGATGATCGTCGACTGAGAAAGGAGCATACCAAAAAAGATCAACCCAACACAAGCACAAAAACATACACGAACACACAAATACACACACCCACACACACGCACACAAACACGAACGCTAATAACAACCAACAACAAAACACAAACACATACCGAAAAAGAGACAACACAAACACAAAAAACAAAACACATACACATAAAGACAACACACACACACACACATAAATAAATAAAACAAAACACTCAACACACATCACTTTTTGGACCGCTCGTGAGATCTCTAGATTCCAGCTGCCGATGGCCAAAGTACATGCGGTAGTGCTCAACTCTCATTCCCAGATTTCCGGTGGCCGAAGGTTTGGGACCGAAAAGATAGCACACCCAGAAGTATTAACACATCATAAACGCACACACCCACACACACACACACACATACACACGTGCAAACACACAACACACGAACACCCAAAACACAAAACACACAAACACACACACACACACACAAACACATATCAGTAAGTTATAAGAGTTGAAATAGGTCTACTTAAATGTTAGACAGCAGACTAACCAAAATGTTAGACAAATAAATAAATACAAAAATGCAAAGATATGTTAGACAAAGAATATCTTATTAGAAAAAGTGAAGAAAAATTAAAAAAGTATTTTATGTGTCGTGGAATCGATTTATTTACAACTAGGTTTTATGAGCTATATGTGAGTATTTTTGCGGAAACGGACGGCACTAAATTGATATACTATTTAAAAGATTTGTAACGTGCATTTTTGGTGGCCTAACATTTTTAGTCTACTTAATTCTTAAAATACATCGTTTTTGGATCGCGGTTTGTATAAAGTAAATTCTTCAGCCTAGTTTTCAGATTGATATGCAAGTTGACTCGCCGGTATTAATTTTAAAAGATGGTTTAGTTGTAAATTGGAATACTCGTAAAATTACGTTCCACTTGTCATTAATAAATAATCCCGCTGTAATTAATATGTGGATATACAGTCTAGGTAGGCGATCAGAAGTTGTACTAGTAGGATGAGATATAAACAAAAAAGGGTCGTGTTTTGTTCTTGCTTGCGAGATGTCAAAAATTAAGTGTAAGATACGGTTGTTCTGGTTGAACTAAGAGTGGTAGAGTTGGTGAAACTCGACGCACGTGTGTTCGAAGAACTTTCGACGTACGGCTTTAGTGCTTACGCGTGTCTACTAAACGTTTTTAGTCGTCTTTCTTATGAAAAAAAAGCTGTAGAACTAACTGTCGCGGAGTCGTAGTTGGTCTTTGGGTTCCGATATAGGAATTACGTTAACGATACTGTTTCGTTCTGCTTTTAACTCGATGCACGCGGGTTTTAAGGACATGGTTACGGACTCCCTTTAGTGATACATGTGCTTTACTTATTATGGCTTTTGTTGCTTGCTTGGTCTGGTGATATTTAAACTGTGACCGACTACCGGTATACAAAAGTAGTGGTTGAAGTTCCTCGCTGCTTTTTGTATGGTTATGCAACTAATATACCTAGTTCCTTCGCGTGATAAGGTCCGCTGCAAACCCTAGTGAAATCAGTCAGTGTGATTAGGGTAAGTTGTGATAAGTTCCATCAACACCCTCACAGTATAGGGTGCAGTGCTTCGTTAGTGCCAGACATCGTGGATCCCACACTGCAATGACAAGGAAGCGGTAATGAAGGACCTTGTGTAAGTTACACTATATCCTATTTGTTCTTACTGTAAATAGCTACCCGTTGTTTTTGCAATATTCCTTGTCGTTCTGATACCTTTTCCATAGACTGGCCCGCTATTTAATCAACCATAATGAATGACTCAGAACAATTGTGCTTATCTACTGATTTCTGTCTTTGCTAAAAATTTTACTAAATTACTTAGAGTAATTATGTCTTACTTAGTTATATTTTTTTCTGTTACATTTTACCTGAATTATGTTTAATTGGTGTGTGATGAAACGTTTCTGCTACTCCCCAATATGGCCTCACTTTGTACTCGGAATTTTTCTGTACTGCTATTACTGTTGTTAGATTATAGAGTTTATCTAAACAGTTGCTCTTATTTATTCTCTAAAGTACTGAACAATTTATACTTGATCCATAGGCTATGCTTTTTCTCTGTTTCAGGTTTGCAGGACTAATTTGTTTTTCTTTCAGGTTTACTATTCTAATTTCTCTATGGCAGGTACTGGTACTAACTCCTGACAGCCGCGTCCCTTCTAGATTGGTCTGCTTTCTACAACCCCCCCTACTCTCCGATTGAGCCCGGTCACTGTTTTTTTCTTGGATTTTCTTTTGTTACGCACGGCTACGAGCCAACGTGACATAACTTTGACGCACAACGTAGCGTCTACTAGAAATACGTAACATAATTTTTGGCGCCCAACGTGGGGCTCGACTCGATAAACGTGGGACCCGACTCGATAAACGTGGGGCCCGACTCGGTAAACGTGGCTGCCCGATAAACAAGGGGCTTGATTTCTCTTGAGTTGCTCTCGTTTTTTTTCTTCTCTCTTGCTCGATTTTTTTTCTTTTCTGCCCGATTTTTTTATTTGTTCTTGATTTTCTTAATTTTTTGTTGACCTTGATGGTTTTTGACATTGATTTTTTTGTTTGGTGTAGCGGCTCGAATTATTTTTTTTTCCTTCTCGTCTGAACTGGATTGTGTTTAGTATTCAGTTATTTCGTTAATTTGGTTTCTCTGGCGAACCAACCTAATAAGTCGTTTTTGTGTCTTTAAATATTTGGGTGTTGTTTGTCGATTCGGTAATAATGGGTGACTTTTGGAGATTAAAAGTTGTTCGGTTACATGAGGCTGAACTCAAATATGAAGTCGGTTCGCGTGGGTTCGATGCAAAGATACCTGTATCCGAACTTCGTAAGTCCTTGAGGAATATCTTAAAAATGGAATCTTCCGAAGCGCTAAGTCCACTTAAATCTGGTGTCGATTTCCAGGCGGATAATAAAGCCGTGACCGAGGGTTTAACTGAGTTAACGACGAAGGTCAAAGACTTTAATGGTGATATTTCAACTGCCGACGGCAAACGTATTATTAGCCTTGCTATGCATCTTAAAGGGAGAATCCAATGTATGAATGTGACTTCTGACGCTGAAACCGTAATACAGCGAAAGTTGTTGCTATGTGTCAGCAATTTCCGCAGTGATTGCGATAGATTATACCGTCGCTTTAAACGTTCTTCCACTTCCCCTAGGGTACCACTTATTTCTACGGCTACTATTAATCCGACTACTACGGATACTGAGGATGATCTTACTTCTGCTGAATCTTCGGATGAATTACCTATACCTATATCTGTTTCTAAATCAATTGCTACGTCTGGTTATGGACAGCTGGTGTCTAAATGGGACTTAAAATTTTCGGGTGATGACCGTATGTCGTTAAATGCATTTCTCTTACGCGTGGACGAATTATGCTCGGCACGCAACGCTTCTGCTTCTCAACTATTTTTTTCGGCATCGGACTTACTTTCAGGAAAAGCTTTAATTTTATTCAGAGCACATCGAAAATCCCTAACTAATTGGCAGGATGTTATTCGGCTATTAAGGGAAGAATTCCAACCTGTTAATTACGACGAAAAACTTTTGGAGGAAATAAAGCAACGTACTATGGGTCCCTCAGAGTCTATTGGTGTATATTTAGCTACGATGGAAAATTTATTTGCTCGTCTAACAATCTCTCTCTCTGAACTACAGAAACTCGATATTATTTTACCAAATCTTACACCTTTCTACCAAACCAACTTAGCTTTGCTGGATCTGAATACTATTGCCGAACTTTTGCGGGTGGGTCGCAGACTGGAACAGCGCAAAATCCAAGCAGATAATTTCAAGTCTCCTCCGGCTCTGAACTTTTCTCAACTCCTAGAGCCCGACTTAGCTTATACAGGTCCTGTGGTCCGCAGCAAACTTACGTCCGCTTATGTCCCTCCCCGTTCTGATGTCACTACTTCGAAAACACTTACACCTGGTGCAAGTGATGCTCCTAAAAATATTTCTAATTCTCCCGTTACTTGTTGGAACTGCGGCCAACGAGGACACAAGTCTCCTTCCTGTACTAAACCGCAAATACTTCATTGCTATGGTTGTGGTACACCTAATGTTACCCGTGCCAATTGCACGAAGTGTAACAAGAATTTAAACTACCGATCGAGTCGCTAAGCCGAGAAACCGACCCGATTCCTTCTACAGTTGTCTCGGTACCTATTATCTCCTCAGAAAATCCTTTCTCTGGTCTTGATGACCGATCTAAATATGTTCTGGATTTTATTTTAGCTAGTTCTCGTGAGGACGACAGACCTTATCTTACTGTGACCATTTTCGACATCGAATTTAAGGGTTTACTTGATTCTCGCGCTTCTCGCACTATTATTGGTGGTCCTGGTTGGGATATTCTCTATTCTCTTTCTTTGCCTTTGTCCCAAACGGAGATCCACAGCTGTACGGTAGCCAATGGTCAATCTTGTGACATTCTCGGGTCACTTACTTTACCCATGTCAGTCGAAAATAAAACTATTCTTCTTGACGTCCTGGTCGTTCCTTCTATTTCTCAGTCTCTGATCTTAGGCATTGACTTCTGGAAATCCATGGGTGTTGTCCCGGATTTTCGAGCGGGTCAATGGACTTTCTGTTCTTCTTCTACTGTCTTGATCAGTCAGATCAATGCTCTTTCCGATCTATCGAACATAAAACAATCCGCATTGTCTCGTATAGTCCAACAGATGTTTCCTAACGATGATACTTTACCTTTGGGCTGTACTAATCTCATTGAACATCAGATCCGTACAACATCCAGTCCTATCAAGCAAAGATACAGTATTGCCCGAAATAAACAGTACTGAAACTAAGTTGGCGGTGTTTTTATGCGTGCGCTGTCACACTCAAGTAAGCTAGTATAGACCTGTCAAGTAAACCTCAAACAAGTAATTAGTAGGGCCTAATTGTTAAAAATGGTGTTAAGTACAGAGGAGAAAGTGTTTCTGGTAGAGCATTATTTTCGTTCATACGGAATCGGCCGACATAATGGTGCAAGTTTGCTATACGTGTCTGATCAATTCACACAAAGGTTTAATAAACGTTCTCCAAGTAATGCTGTAATTTTGAAGGTTATTGAAAAGTTTAGAAATACAGGTAGTGTATTGTGCCATCGAAAAGGAAACTCAGGGCGTCCCAGGACAGTTAACAACAACAATAACCATGAACGTGTTTTTGAGCAAATCTTAGAAAATCCGAAAGTCAGCCAGGCAAGGACAGCGTTACAACTTGATTTAAAAAGAACTTCCTTTCAAAGAATCCTGAAGGAGCTGGGTACATTTTCGTATGTGATTCAGGTACATCAACAACTACATCCTCGGGATTATCGCAGTAGAGTGGAATATTGCGCCAGAATTCTCGCGTTACAGTATGAAAATCCTGAATTTTGAAAATGTTTGGTTTTCAGACGAAGCACATTTTCACTTGTCAGGCTATGTGAATCGTCGCACAAATCGATTTCTGGGATTTGCCAGACCCGATGAGGTTCAAGAGGTTCCTTTACATAGTGAAAAGTGAGTGTCTGGTGTGCTGTTTCCGGACACGGAATCATTGGTCCATACTTTATCGAAGAGAATGGTAGGCAAGTCACACTTAATCAACAGAGGTACAGACAAATTTTAACACGATTTATCCCTGATCTACGTCAATTCTGTCGTGCACGTAACTTGGCATTTCGAAACCAATTTTTCAGCAGGACGGGGCAACTTGCCATACTGCTGCCGCAATTCGTCAATTTCTTCAAGAACATTTTCCAAGCAAATTCATATCACGATTTACTGACTTCCCTTATCCTTCACATTCTCCAGACCTCACACCTCCAGACGCATACATTTGGGGCATGGCTAAAAATGCCGTTTTCAAACGGGCACCACAAACCATCGATGAATTAAAGGATGCCGTTAGAGTCTTCTTCGCAGCCCTGAGACAACCCTTATTCAATAACATGACCAGAAACTTAGAACATCGTTATGAAGTCTGTCTCGAACGAGGAGGTGCACATTTAGAACATATAATAAAGTGTCAATAATATGTATTTTTTAAATATACAAAACAATTACAATTTCAGTACTGTTTATTTCGGGCAATACTGTATTATCACATGTCCCCTACGGTACTTCGACATGTCAATCAAGCTCTGGATGAGATGCTAGAAAGTGGTGTTGTAGAACCATCTAATAGCGCTTGGTGTAGCCCTATTGTTATGGTGCCTAAGAAAGATGGCACGTATCGTTTCTGCATCGATTTTAGAAAGGTCAATGAGGTTACAGAAAAAGATGACTATCCCCTGCCTTACATTTTTACGATTCTAGACCGCCTGAGAGACGCAAAATTCTTAACTAGTTTGGACATTCGCTCTGCTTATTGGCAAATACCTCTTTCTTCTAATTCTAAAGCGATTACTGCATTTACGGTGCCTGGTAGAGGTTTATACCAGTTTACTAAAATGCCATTTGGTCTTCATAATTCTCCAGCGACATTTCAGCGACTTATAGATCGTGTGCTTGGTGCTGATATCGAACCTTTCTGTTTCGCATACTTAGATGATGTGATCATCGCTACCCCGACTTTCGAACAACATTTGGTGGTACTACAGAAAGTGCTTTTTCGTTTAAATTCTGCAGGTCTTACTCTTCACAGAGATAAATGCATTATATGCCGACCGGAACTCCGTTATCTGGGATACGTAGTAAATCGCCATGGACTCCATGTCGACCCAGAAAAAGTTTCGGCCATTCTTAATCTTCCTCCTCCTACTACTGTAACTGAAGTACGACGCATAGTTGGTATGTGCTCGTGGTATCGTCGCTTTATCCCAAATTTTTCTGCTCTTACTGCTCCGATTACTGCTTTGACTAAGAAAAATTCTAAATTTAATTGGTCTTCAGAATGTCAGCAGGCATTTAAGCTGCTGAAAGAACACTTGGTAACAGCTCCAGTGATGAGTTGTCCTGATTTTTCTTTACTCTTTACTATACAGACTGATGCCTCTGATTTTGGTCTGGGTGCTGTGCTGACGCAACAACAGGGTGATGACGAAAAAGTCATTAGCTACATTAGCTGTTCTCTTAAAAAGGCGAAACGCAACTATAGCGCCACCGAAAAAGAATGTCTTGGTGTTATATGGGCAATAGAGAAATTTCGTCCCTATATCGAGGGTTTTCACTTTACTGTGATCACGGATCACCACTCGCTTATCTGGCTGAATAATCTACAAAGCCCCAACGGTCGTTTAGCTCGTTGGTCTGTACGACTTCAACAACATAACTTCACCATCGTGCATCGGAAAGGTAAAGATAACATCATTCCCGACGCCTTATCTCGCTCAGTACCTAAAATTGACTTAATTGATGACTTTCCTAAATCGTCTATTACTCTGCCAATTCTGGATCCTTGGTATCTTAAGCTACGGACTCGTGTTAATTCTAATCTCAAACTATACAGTAACTGGCATGTGGAAAACGAATTACTATACAAACATGTAAAATCTAAACAGTCTTTCCTCCAACATCCTCAAGACGATTGGAAGTTAGTAGTTCCCAGCGAACAACGGAATAGGGTTCTATACGAGAATCACGATCTACCTACTTCAGGTCACCCTGGTGTACACAAAACGGTCTCTAAAATTTCCATGCGTTACTATTGGCCTAAACTTAGAGCTGCTGTTGCTCGATACGTCCGTCGTTGTAAAATTTGCTCTGCTCACAAAGTCGAACAAAAGAAACCTCCTGGCTTTATGTCTCCTCGTGCTACTGCCACTCGTCCTTGGCAAGTCCTATGTATGGATATTGTCGGACCTCTTCCTAGATCCTCTAAAGGTAATTCATTCATTTTAGTTGTGGCCGATTGTTTTACGAAATATGCTTGTTTCTTTCCTCTACTTGCATCTACGGCCGCTGCTGTTGCTCGAACCATTGAGGAAAATATTTTCCTGGTGTATGGTACTCCTCAGTATCTAATTGCGGACAATGGTGTACAATTTCGTAGTAATATTTTCACTAAACTCTGTAATTCTTATCGAACAAAAATTCTGTTTAATGCTCGCTATCATCCTTAGGCGAATCCGGCCGAACGGTTTAATAGAGTCCTGAAAACCATGATTTCTTCTTACGTTTCTGATAATCAACGTCGGTGGGACGTTAATTTAGCAAAAATTGGTTGTGCTATTCGTACGCTCAAACATGAGGTTATTGGTTACTCCCCGTATTTTGCTCTATATGGTCGTGAACATGCTCTCTACGGCGATCATTTTGGAAAACCTCCTGATCCTGATGATGTTCTTATGGATCCCGAACGTCCTATTCCTCCTACTGACTTAGTCAAATTTGAGTCACTTCGTGAAGAAATTTCGAAACGTCTTTCCTTAGCATACAAGAAAAATGCTAAACACTACGATCTTCGTCGTCGTCCCTTAACTTTATCTCCTGGCGATCGCGTGTGGAAACGCAATTATGTTCTTTCGGATGCTACTCGCTACTTCAATGCTAAACTTGCTCCCAAATATGTGGGTCCCTTTACTATTAGGACTAAACTTTCTCCGTGGACCTATATCTTAGTGGATGATTCTGGTAACGATCTGGGTACTTGGCATATTAAGGACCTCAAACCCGATAAAACTTTAGACCCGCCAGACATTGATCCTGAACCTCCGGATCCTAATGGGCTCCCTCCGGCTGATTCTATTTTAACCCCTACGTATCGCTATCCCTAATGAATTGTTTTTTTCTTCTCTTTTGTTTTTTTGGATTATTGGTTTTGTGTTTTCGCTGATAAGCTTGAGTCCGAAAACACTGGCGCCCATTTCGTATTCCTATGTATATTTTGTAGCTAATCCCTCCCGTGACTTGTTCTTCTGGCCAGTTCCACCATTTGTTCACTATTGGACTATTATAGTCGCTTTCTACATCCATTCCTTGAGGTAGGCTTCAGATCTATTTACTTTTCCTTTAGGAATTTCGACTTAGTCGCTTTTAGAGGTCTGTTAGCCATACTCTGCTTGAGTAATCGTTTCATACGAATCTGTGTTACCTCAGTTGGAAGTATTCCAGATGGTGTACTAGTTTACCTTTGCTCTTTTCTTTGTCTTGGTTCTTTCGTTGCTGCACACTTGAGGTTGACAGTGATGTCGTTTAGTGGATTTGCTACGAGTTTTCTTCCTCGTTTTTTTTTATTTTCTTTTGGTTTCTTCGCGGGAAGCCAAAACTTTTCTTTGAGGTGGAAAACAGAAATGTCCTTTTTGGGGACATCCGTCTTTTGACGATTCTGAAAGTAGCAATAACCGTGAATCCTCATTGGGTGTTTACTTAATACTTTCTTTACCTATTCTGTCATTGTTGGTTACGATAGATGACTTTGTCTTCTTTTGGAAAAATGTTCTTTCTCTTATACTGGTGTTGGTCCTTCGAACCGGATAAAAATTTTTTTTTTGTTTGGTTCCTGGTTTGCCACTTTTCTTTCTTTTTTTTCTCTTTTACCCCGACGTCTTTATTTTACTAGGGGGGAATTTGTAACGTGCACTTTTGGTGGCCTAACATTTTTAGTCTACTTAATTCTTAAAATACATCGTTTTTGGATCGCGGTTTGTATAAAGTAAATACTTCCGCCTAGTTTTCAGATTGATATGCAAGTTGACTCGCCGGTATTAATTTTAAAAGATGGTTTAGTTGTAAATTGGAATACTCGTAAAATTACGTTCCACTTGTCATTAATAAATAATCCCGCTGTAATTAATATGTGGATATACAGTCTAGGTAGGCGAATCAGAAGTTGTACTAGTAGGATGAGATATAAACAAAAAAGGGTCGTGTTTTGTTCTTGCTTGCGAGATGTCAAAAATTAAGTGTAAGATACGGTTTTTCTGGTTGAACTAAGAGTGGTAGAGTTGGTGAAACTCGACGCACGTGTGTTCGAAGAACTTTCGACGTACGGCTTAAGTGCTTACGCGTGTCTACTAAACGTTTTTAGTCGTCTTTTTTATGGAAAAAAAAGCCGTAGAACTAACTGTCGCGGAGTCGTAGTTGGTCTTTGGGTTCCGATATAGGAATTACGTTAACGATACTGTTTCGTTCTGCTTTTAACTCGATGCACGCGGGTTTTAAGGACATGGTTACGGACTCCCTTTAGTGATACATGTGCTTTACTTATTATGGCTTTTGTTGCTTGCTTGGTCTGGTGATATTTAAACTGTGACCGACTACCGGTATACAAAAGTAGTGGTTGAAGTTCTTCGCTGCTTTTTGTATGGTTATGCAACTAATATACCTAGTTCCTTCGCGTGATAAGGTCCGCTGCAAACCCTAGTGAAATCAGTCAGTGTGATTAGGGTAAGTTGTGATAAGTTCCATCAACACCCTCACAGTATAGGGTGCAGTGCTTCGTTAGTGCCAGACATCGTGGATCCCACACTGCAATGTCAAGGAAGCGGTACTGAAGGACTTTGTGTAAGTTGCACTATTTCCTATTTGTTCTTACTGAAAATATCTACCCGTTGTTTTTGCAATATTCCTTGTCGTTCTGATACCTTTTCCATAGACTTGCCCGTTATTTAATAACAAAAAAAAGAGAACAATCAACCCTACTGAATGACTCAGAACAATTGTGCTTATCTACTTAGTTATGTCTTTACTGAAAATTTTACTAAATTACTTAGAGTAATTATGTCTTACCTATTTATATTTTTTTTGTTACATTTTACCTGAATTATGTTTAATTGGTGTGTGATGAAGCGTTTCTGCTACTCCCCAATATGGCCTCACTTTGTACTCAGAATTTTTCTGTACTGCTATTACTGTTGTTAGATTATAGAGTTTATCTAAACAGTTGCTCTTATTTATTCTCTAAAGTACTGAACAATTTATACTTGATCCATAGGCTATGCTTTTTCTCTGTTTCAGGTTTGCAGGACTAATTTGTTTTCTTTCAGGTTTACTATTCTAATTTCTATGGCAGGTACTGGTACTAACTCCTGACAGCCGCGTCCCTTCTAGATTGGTCTGCTTTCTACAACCCCCCCTACTCTCCGATTGAGCCCGGTCACTGTTTTTTTCTTGGATTTTCTTTTGTTACGCACGGCTACGAGCCAACGTGACATAACTTTGACGCACAACGTGGCGTCTACTAGAAATACGTAACAGATTTCTCTAAGAACGCATTTATCGAAATACCAGATGTCATAGCAAACTAAGGAAGATAGGGCTCGTAACCTTAATGTACACCACACGTAAATGGATTTTGTTAAACATTGTATACTTGTCTAGTAAAGAATCTTTCGAATCGCTTAAAACCGAAGGTCCTACAACCTATAGGGGTCATATTTTTTCAAAAAAAGCTGAACATACAACTATACAATAGTGTATGGCAGAATGAGGATTATCTTTAATACCAACAAGAAGATGAGCAAGCCAACAAAATACGTAAGCAGAACATAGTTGGAGAGCCACGACGAAAAGAATTACACAAAGACATGGATCTGTTACTTATGAAATTAAAGACTTTAGTATAGAAACAACCTTCGGTACATTTACAATCCGAAAACTTCGACGGTCTGTATGAATCCAACTATTGGCTAGAAAAGAAGATGGAAGAGTTGTGCATCGATTAGAATTTCAAACTACCGATAAAACTAGATAAAATTAAATCTACGAAACAAACACAAAAAAATAGTTTTCTGTGTATTATTTAGTACTAAAATTAAGTTTTATTGAGTCCATGCCTAGCTGGTTAAATGTTTTTTAAATTATGTTATTTATCTAATGTCAAAATTAAGTTTTAGAACAGCATGGCCTTGCTTTTTATTTTTTAAAAAACTATGACGTTACCGTAACTTGATAATTAGCTAAAACTAGGAAGCTTAAAGCATAGTGTTATGAGTGTTTTACTTATTTGATGTGCAGAGAATGCAGGCGGTGTGTAAAGGTAGAGGTGAAGGTTGTGTGTGTGAAGGTAGAGGTGATAAATAAAGGTAATTTGTGGAGTTTGAGATGATCTGTGAAGGTGAAGGTAATGCGTGGTGATGGTTGTAGAGTTGGATATGGAAGTAGGGGTGGAGGTGGATGTGGATGTGGGGTTGGAGGTGTAAGTAGAGATAGAGGTAAAGATGGACGTGGGGATAAAGGTGGAGATGGAGGTAAAGATGGGAGTAAAGTTAGAGGTAGTGGTGGAGATGGAAATAGAGATGGAGATGGAGGCGAAAGTGATGGAGGCGGTGGTGGAGGTAGATGTAGAGACGGAGGTGTACGTAAAAGTAATGTGTGGAGGGAAGAGGAAGCGGCGGAGATGAAAGTGGAGGTGGAAGCAGAGAGCGGCATAGGCGCTGTTCTCAAATCGGCTACATTTACTACGGTGGAGGTGGAGATGGAAGTTGAGACGTAGAAAAGAGAAGGAAGTGGAGGTAAAGTTGTAGGTGGAGGTAAACGTGTAGATGGAGGTGGAGTTGGAGGTGAAAGTGAAGAAGGAGGTTGTGGTGGATGTGAAGGTGGAGGTAAGGTGGCAAAGAGTCTGCTCATGCCTCAATCTTTGCAGTTCCTCTACTAATCTCATTAGTTAGTAACGAAACCAATGACAAAGTTCTAATCTTCTTTGTTTGTTTCCCACATATAAAGTTGCGATTAATATGTATTTTGCGCTAAAACGTTTATTTCTTTAGCAGTTTGATCAAGCAGAACCATCCGATTTTCGAATGTACAATACTAGTTTACAAGGTTCCACAAACCCCAAAATAAGATTGGATCAGGCTGCCTTCTTTCAAAGTACAACTTTTCATAAAGTTTAGATGTGACTGCCGAATTTCTACAACTTCTCACATAAAGATTGTGCATATCGATTTTTTCATTTAACACTATTGAAATGCGCAGTCATAAATGACAACTTCATTTTAACCGTACTTAATTCAACGATACCTTGATTTTTTTTACAGAAAATGCTTAATTAATGTTTTTTGTTAGTAAATAGTATTGCATTATTCATGTGCAATACATGATCGAAATAAGATTTGTTGACGCTTTTTAAAGTTAATAAAATTCAATGTGGCAGCTATAAGAACATCAAAAGTGATCAATGGAAATTTGGATGTGTAGTTCACATAGAAAACTTTCTCTAGAAAGACCATGTCAAATAATGAAGGAGGTCAAATTTTATAACAATTTATTCATAAACAAAAAAGTTATGAGCAGAAAAAAATATATACATTTTTTAGAATTTCAGAGATAATTCAGGAACGGCGTAAGCTATCCTAGATTTCTTTTCGAAATATTGGAAGGCAGAAAAGTATGCAACTTTTCTCCTATTTAATCTACTCTGTATCTGTTACGTTTTAGGATATTCCAATGAAGGGGGTCGTAAAAGTAGTCACCCTGTATATTTTCGTAAGTTAAACTTGCATGAGAAATTACTCTGGTGAAATGATAATTTGTCTTTTTCAGCCGATTCCAAAAAACCACCAAAGGGGAGGTCATTAAGAGGAATAAAGTGCCAATTTATGTCTTGATCGGAGGCGTTCTTTGCAATACATTCATCAATCTTCTTAAGAAACATATAAATTTTCTTATTTAGTTTTAGGGTCTTGAAACGTTAGACTATTGTCAGTAAATACCTGTAATGGTTTCCCTAGTCTAGCTACACACCATTTAAAACCTGCAAAAACGTTTTAATTAATGGCACACGAAAGAGGGCTATGCGCTCAAATACTGGTCCACCAGTGGCTCATTAAACAAAAATAAAAATGTCTTATGCTCGAGCAACTGTAGTCGATTATAAAAACGTTAAAGATGTGATGCATAGGAAACAAGCACCACCTGCACAAAAATATATATATCGACAATTGGTGGTATCTTACAACCATACGCAGTGTATCTATATTTACATTTAAAAATTTTTTCAGACTCTAATAGTTTACAAAATAAATCTAACTAGAGGTTAGAGATTACTACTAAAATAGAAAACCCACCGCTGGTTTAATCTACTAGTGCATTTAAACATTCTAGGCTAAAATTTTTTCTCGTGTAAAATTTCCACCAAAAGTGTACAAAAGAAAAATAAACGAAAACGAGTTACATATCCCCTATATTAATATGTATATAAATTTAAATGCATTTATTATGTTTTAGTAATAGCATGTTACATTGTATTAATTGAAGATTACAATATTAAAGGTTAATCAGAGTTCATATCAGACATGAGAACGAAAGCAACTATTTTGTATTCCAGACACAACCTGACACTGCAGATGCGGATATAATAAACTGCAATAAAGTAGTCTTAATTAAAACATTACCTAGAACAAGACATTGTATGTTATCAAGAAATAGCAGATGGTGAGATTTGCAGTTTTCCACCAGATGATGTGAGAGCAGGTATTACATAAATACCATGAGGAGCCCCTGATGGCCAGTCAGTCTTTAAACTTCATAACTTTAACATTGTTGGTAGTTTAAGCTACTCATTGGTAATTCATAGAATATTAGCTTTGATTATTTTTTGTCACCTAAATTAAATCACTGTAATGAACATAACGTACAAGTTGTTATAAAAGAATTAAACCATTTTTGTAGTTACTGACACTAAATTTGATAGAAGTGTTTTTGGGAAATAAAATGTTTTTAAAAAGAAGCTCCCACAGGCGTAAAACTTATTTGACGGAGTAAAATTGTATTATATTTAAATTAGTAGTAAATGTTAGACCACGCCCCTCAAAATAAAGCAATACACCCACGCTGTCCATAAATATTTTTCGAATTGATGGTGTTGATCTCGTTTAAGAAATTTTATACTCGTACTTTAATTTGTGAGACATTATTTCTACAAAATAAAGGCAGTAAATGTTTATAAATTTTTGGTTAACGTTTATATAATAGTCACATTAATTTTGTACATAAAGTGAAAATTCCAAGTGGGTAATGAATGAAATTTTAATTAAACGGTATGCTTGTAAGCTTTTTTCTTATGTACCCAGTACAAGTCCGTAAGTTCATTAGAAGTAATTAAGTTGTCATTTATAAACAAGTAGGTATTGCGAGTTTATATTAAAAATTCTATGATATTTCTATTTTAGATGATAAGTAATCCTTGGCTGCTTTTTCAAAAATTGTATGGTAATACTACAACTATTATATTTTGCATATACAAAGATTCCGGTACAAAAGAAGCGAATTTTTTGTTAAAAAAATAGCCGTACTCAATATGGAAATCAAGAACTATGACATGAAATTTTTGATACGCCTTTGAACTCAAACAGTTTAAGCAAGGACTTCAAGAAACACAATGTATGACACAAGAAACATGTTCATGAACTAATTGAAAATCCTCATCAATAAATAGCATTTTTCATGTAACTTCTTATTTAACAATATATTTGGAGAAGATTATATTGAAAATGTACAAAAGTTAGACATTCCAAGCTTGAAGCGTTAAAGAAAAGACAGCTGGCATTCAATCCATAATTTGTCACATAAATAATCATTTAACATGTGCTAAGCTAAAGGAAATGCATTAATTCTAAACGCAATTTAATATGATATAACTCTATAATTGTAATCTAGTAGAATAAGAATGTGCGTCAACAAAATTTCCTTCAGGTTAACAATAGGATGACTATCATTTAACTATAGAAGTATTTTCTTAGTTAGTTACACATTTAACTTCTGGCTAGGAATCGACAAATGACTGCGATATAAATTTTGACCATTACAATCTAATTAGCTGTAATCGATTTCGTACAGTTGTTTTACCTGGGTGTCATAAATAATTTGATCTGAATAAATTAATAACATATTCACGTGGTTTTACACAACATAAATTTCATTCAGGCCCATGCCTTTATGACGTTTTAAAAATGCTCTCGTAGAAATTCTACAGTACTTGATACACTCTTGTTCACCAAATTCTTTACTAAAACTTTAAACTAATTTAAATTCTAATTAGAAATTACGATAAAACTAATATCCGTTCTTCGAAAACGCTTTAATTTTAATAATTCTTTGGGTTTACTGGTTTGTTCGTCTAGGATCTAGATTAATCTATAGCTTCAATTTCAACAAATACGGTGAAATCCGAATGTTAAGTAATTTTTCACCTTTAGGGGTTGTAATTCGCTAAGGGTGGTTATGATTTAGAAAATGGTAAAAGATTTAAATTTTGCAGAAAGTTTTGCAGTAAGTACACGTATTAAATATAAGGTTATCATAAAGTAAGGGATATATTTTAAATTATGATAACTTTTTAACAAATTAAGTTAATAACAAGAAATAAATGAAATCTAATTGCTTATGAAATGGGATTTAGTATGTCCAAAAAAGGTTACGGCAATTGCTCAATATGACCTCCATTTTGTTGTTGTAAGATCACCATCCTTACCTCCAAATTGAACACAGCATTTCGTAACATTTCTGGTTGAATTGTACCAATTTGCTCCGTAATACTGTCTTTTAATTCTTGTAGCGTAGTTGGTCGTCTTCTAAACACTAAACTTTTTAAATAACCCCACAGCCAGTAATCCGCTGGGTTTAGATCAGGTGATCTTGGTGGCCATGAATTTACGAAATGTCTGCTTAACATGCGATCTTGAAAAACGTTGGTTAACAATTTTTTGACTGGTCGAAAAATGTGCGGGGGTGCTCCATCCTCGTAGAAATACGGACCAATAATAAAATCAGCTGTAAAACCGCACCAAACGGTGACTTTCTTGTCATGAAGACCTTTTTGAACGATTTGTTGCGGATTTTCTGCAGACCAGATTCTACAGTTTTGAGTATTGACTCCACCATTCAGAGTAAAATGTGCCTTATCTGTCCATAAAATACGGGATAACCATTCGGGTTCAATTTCCATCTGAGCCATTACTCGCAAAGAAAAATCGTACCTAGTAGCCAAATCTGCGTCCTTTAATTCAAACAGCATTTTCAGTTTATATGGATACATGTTTAGAATTTTGCGTAAAATTTTCCAAACCGTGGTATACGGCATTTGCGATCGCTTGGATATCGCATTTGCACTGCTGATTGAGAGTGAATTGCTTCTGGCTATGTCTTGATTTTCATGAAGAACCTCTGCAACTTGGACATCACTAATTATTGGTCTTCCTGATCTTGGTAAGTCAGTTACAGACCCTGTTCTTTCAAATTTTGTATCAAATTGCGGTACGCTTTCATTTGACAGGGTCCCGCTCTCAAACCCATTCTCGTGCGAAATCTTCGTAATCCAGCGGTGTAATTTCTGCCGGATTCATAATAGCACTGAACTAAACCAATTCTTGTTTGTAAATCCATGTTATTACAGTTGAGTCGTTTGAACTCAACGTTTACTTGAGTTTTAATTTCAAAATAAAACTTCAAATTGAATAATTTCGTTTTGACACTAGTGTCAACAATTGTTATGACAACGCTTTTGTTTCTCATAGATACGGTAAAATCCCATTCATTAAGCAACTAGATTTCGTTTATTTTATGTTACTAACTTAATTTATTAAAAAGTTGTAATGATTTAAAATATATCCCTTACTTTATGATAACCTAGTATTTAGAAATTTATGTGCTAGATATCAAAAATTAAATCGAGGAGTAACATAATCTTGGGCAATAGGGTTTATAACTTAGTAAGGGTTGTTCCAATTAATAGAGTTTAAAAAGATTTTAATTCCTTATAAAATTCTCAAGCAAGCACATGTCTTAGGTGCGAAGAAAAGTTGCTGAAAACCGTTATATTGAGAAAAAAGCAAAAATCTTTGAGATTTACCTTTTAAAATACCTGTAACTTAGCAGGGGTTATTCCGATTTCAAAAATTCTAAAAGAATTTCCTTTTTCGGAAAATTATTGATGAAATACGTATGCATTCGAAAACCCCCCCGAGAACCGGTATAATAAGCAAAGAGCAAAAATGGGTCGTTCCGTTATTCTTCTTCTCCTGACATGAGTAAAGATAGTTACCGAACATTAAAAGAGTTAGCTAAGAATAAGAAACCCGAACGCTAAGGCAATCCAAACTTGTGACTAGAACTTAAATAAATAAGAATTTTTAAAATCGATCACAGCATTGAATAATTTGTTTTCACAAAAGTTCACTAATCGCTAGTAGCATACAGTAAATAATATTTTGAACTTGAGGTTCTATTCTTTAGCGAACGTACCACAATAAGATGGCATCTTTATTATATAAAGTCTAAAACAAACATTAGAAACAGTTTGACAAGAATATGGTCAACGTGAGTTACGTTTTGGACCTTGGGAGCTGCCTTTTTAAAAAGTCTTCTTCCAAAAACTCTTGTAATAAATTTTTATTTAATCAGAAATTACAAGTAGAATTTTACAAAACTATATAAAATTACTCTAAGTCGAAATTATTGTTAAATGGATTTAATTTAGGGTGAGTAGCCTGAACAACCAACAATGCAAAAGTTGTGCGGCTCAAGACTGACTGACTATCTTGAGGCTCCCGGAGTATTTATGTTGTCCCTGCCCCTCGCACTTCTGTGGGAACTGCAGAGCTCATGTCTGCTAATTTCTTATTAATTTATACAATACAAGGTAACAATCTTAATTCTAATAATTGCGGTTTTATAACCGTTTGTGACCTGCACCTGCAGTATCACTTACATCTGGAATACAATGTATTCACATCCGTTCTAACAACTTGCTTGTGAACTTTCATTAACCTTTTCTTTATTTATCCTTGAATTACAAGTTTCTTATTAATTTCTATTTAATTATACATATATTGATTTGGGGGATATGTAACGTGTATTAAATTAAAAACAGATCGCTTTTGACTATAAACTAGTCATCTTCAATGTTGTTTCCTACAACAGCATAAAAAGTTAATATAAAATATTAATGTAAAGTAAAATATAAACTTACTTGTAGGAAAGAAATCTACCAGTAATGTACAAGTAAGCTTTTATATTTCACTTTACATTAATATTTTATCCCTTTCGAATGGACTTGCACCTTGCCGAAGTTCTAAATTACTAGAACAGGTGAAATGGCTTGCGTGTTCTAATGAAATAAAGAGCCAAACTACAGGTCCGATCAAAGTAATAGGGTCGTTAGTGAGGAACCAGACTAAGACAGGTCTCCGAAAAAGGGCAACGGGTCTTTCGGTACTAAGAGTGGCAGAGACCATAACGGTCGATATGACAGTCTAAGACACACTATCGCGATGTAAAAGACAACAAGAAACCACCGCATTACCTGCCAAGTACACAGTTCATTTACATTTCCAATGCTCCACCTGTAGGTACTACATTGGCCAGGAGGCGAGTTTTTTGTTGCCTGGAAATGTAGAATTTTGCCGAACCCTTGCCGTTCCAGGCAAGGTAGGGATCTTTAACGTGCGTGACAACACTCACACACGAGACCTCCATTTAACCTCTCATCCGAACGAGAGCGTAATATTTGTGAAAAATGCTCACCTGCCATTTTTCAAGCAGTTGGCCATGTCGGGATTTAAACCCGGGACCTTGGGATCCGTAGTCTTACGCTTACTACATTGATCCACGGCGACGCCACCCTGCCAAGTACACAGCGCACTTAAATTCTAATAAACATGATGGCATTCTTTGGGGTAAAAGATTCCGGAGTTAAAATAGTCTCCCATTCGGATCTTCGGGAGGGGACTGGTAATGAAAGTTAATTAACTTCGTAGTATGCATAGGTTCACACTCATTATCATTAAGATGAATTCATTAATGGACTGTATTTAAAATGCAAATATTTATTAATTCGTCATTCTGTAAATTGAAGAAATGACAATAAGTAACTAAAATAACGTGGCGTTACAGCTGAACGTTCGAATACAACTAACTTAATAATCCGGGACAGCAAGTAATAGGGAAAGCGAACGCTAGTCCCTTGTTGATTCATGCGTTAAACTATTTCTAAATTTTAATACAAATAACTATGGTTGCACATCGCTACCAGGGACTACTTCGGAGAATGCGATCGGAAAGTTCATAATAAGAGTCGGGAACATTTTGCGAGTCGGAGCAAGGAATTTTAGAAGTATGAAGCAAGTAGGTAAGCTAGAGAACCTGAAAATTGAAATGAATAAGTTAGCACTAGACATAGTAGGGATAAGCGAAGTTCGGTGGCCAGAGGCGGAAGATTTTTGGAGTGGAGACTTCAGGGTAATTCATATAGAAGCAGAGGAAGGAAATTTGGGTGTAGGGATAGTTATGCGAAAAAAGATAGGACCCTGTACAAAATTACTTACAAAAGAAAGAAATAGTACTCATGGTTAGATTAGAATCTAAACCGGTAGACACAGTAATGATACAAGTATACATACCCACCTCTAGCTACAGTGACGAAGAGGTAGAAGCGACCTACAAAAATATCGAAGACATACTAAGATACGTAAAAGAACATGAAAATTTAATAATTACGGGAGATTTTAATGCAGTGGTAGGCGAGAGTAAGGAAGGAGCGGTAGTAGGTTTATTAGGTTTAGGCACAAGAAATGACAGGGGGAAATAGGCTGGTAGAATTTTGCGATAAGAACAAATTAATTATCACAAACACATTATTTCAACATCATGTTAGAAGACGATATACGTGGAAGATGTCGGGAGATATAGATAGATATCAAATAGATTAGATTCTTGTTAGATAACGGTTTAGGAATCAAGTAAAAGACTGTAGAAGCTACCCAGAAGCAGATATAGACACTGACCACAATACCGTAATTATGAAGGTCGCACTTAAATTTAAACATTTGTAAAAAGAAACGGAAAAAGTAAAATGAATTGCTGAAAGATATCGAGAAATTTTTTGATAGTAAGCAAGTAGAGACAGAATGGAGTAACATTAAATCCAGCTTAGACATGACGGCCAACTATATTCTGGAGTATACACCAAAAAAAGAAACCGTAGATAACAAAAAATAACATGAATTTAATAGAAGAAAGACGAAAATACAAAAATAAATCAGACGAAACAGGAAAACAAAGGTACAAAGCTATAAAATGGGAAATTATTCGCAAACGCAGAAGAGCTAGAAACCAATGGATTGATGAAAAGTGCAATGAGGTAGAAACTAAGATGGAAATAAAAAAGATAGATGACTCATACAAACTAATTAGAATCAAATTTAGGGATATCTAACCGTGTAGCAAAAATATAAAGAACGCGGGAGGAAACGTCATTATAGAAAATGTAGAGCAAGTGGGTAGATGGCAAGAATATATAGGAAATTTATATGCAGGAGAGGAAGTAACAGCATTAGAACAAGAATCAGATATTAAAAAATGATTACTTGGTATATCCTATACTCAAAAATAGTAAGGCGCCGGGTACAGATAAGATGCAAGCAGAAACTCTATAAGCCGCTGGACAAGCAGTAACAGAACGTGTCTTCCAACTTGTAAGCTATATGTATGAGACAGGCGAGATATTCAAAGATTTTAAACCTAACATCATAGTAACTATACCAAAAAAGAAAGGCGCGGAAGTATGTGAAAATTTTCGAATAGTAAGTTTGACAGCACACGGGTCAAAAATTAACTAGAATTGTACAAACACGAACGGAGAAACGAGCTGAAGAAATACTGGGAGAAGATCAATTTGGGTTTAGGCGAAACAGAGGAACACGGGAGGCTATTTTAGTTCTGAGAGTGATAATGGAGAAAACAATAGAAAAAGGAGAAAGCGTGTATATAGGGTTTGTAGATCTGGAAAAAGCATTTGACAATGTAAAATGAAAAAAAGTGTGCGGAATATTAAAAAAGATTGGAATGAGTTATAGGGATAGAGGAACGGTACATAGCTTATACAAAAATCAAACAGCAATAATAGAATTAGAGCAGGAATGTAAAGAAGCAAACATTAGGCAAGGGGTCAGACAAGGATGTGCCCTATCCCCATTAATTTTTAACTTGTACATTGAAGAAGCAATGAATACTGTCAAATGCAGAAAGACATTTGGAATTACTATGCAGGGACAAAAAATTGATATGCATAGATTTGCAGATGATATAGCGGTATTAGCATCTAGCAAGGAAGAGTTAGAATCTGATTTTAATGAAATGGAAACGGTTCTAACAGAGATGTATGGTATGAAAATTAATAAAAATAAAGCTAAAGTACTAGTACGCAAAGGGGGCGAAAATAAAACAAAAACAAGAATACAAATAGGTAACAAGCACTTACAAGAGGTTAAGGGTTTCTGCTACTTAGAAAGTAAAATAACGCAAGATGGCAAAAGCGCAAAAGATATAAAACAAAGGTTGGCACAAGGTTGCGATACATTTAACAAGACAAAGCAACAACTGTGTTCAAAGACAACAAACATAGAAACAAGGAAAAGAATGCTTAAAACATATGTGTGGAGCACAACACTGTATGGCTGTGAAGCCAACAGTAGGACAAGCGGATAAAAAGGGTACAAGTCTTTGAAATGTGGTGCTACATACGTATAATGCAGATATCATGGACAGACAAAGTCAAGAATAAAGAAGTACTAAAAATGATAGGGGAAGAAAGAAATTTGTGGAAAACGGTGAAAAATAGGAAAGATAGGATGATAGGCCATATACTACGGCATGAGGGAATGGTAAGAAATATATCAGAAGCGGAGATAAGTAAAAAGAGAAATAGAGGTAGACCTAGGTTAGACTATTGCACACAGATAGTGTAAGATGTAGGCTGTAAGGATTTCAGGAAAATGTGTAATCTAGCTCAGAATACAAATCAATGGAGGTACGCATCCAACCAGTCTTAAGATGGATAAACTAATGACGAAAAAATAACTGTACTTAAACATGATGATTATTATAAGCAACTACAAGTATTGGTTGTGCAATATTCTCGAATACTGTTAATTGTGTGAAACGATTTACTGGACAACTATTAATTCGACAAATGTCTAAGTGTTGGGTGATCTTGGCAGCCACAGGCTGTTTAACCCCCTTCACATACTGCGCATCCACATTTCCAATGCTCCACCCGAAGGTACTACATTGACCAGGAGGCGTTTTCTGTTGCCTGGAAATTTAGGATTTTGCCACACTCTTACCGTTCCAGGCAAGGTAGGGATCTTTAACGTGTGTGACAACACTCACACACGGGACCTCCATTTAACCTCTTATCCGAACGCGGGCGTAATTTTCGTAAAAAATGCTTACCTGCCAATTTTCAAGCAGTCGGCGTGTCAGGATTCGAACCCAGGACCTTGGAACCCGTAGTTTCACGCTTACTACATTGATCCACGGCGCGCCTCCTTCACATACCATTGAATCTAGGTGAAATAGAGCATATAACTAGAAAACAATAGAAGGGAAACCGAGCTGTATATAGGCTGTGTGGGAATTGCAGGGAACTGTGTAGGCTAGCTAAGAATATAAATAAGTTAAGGAACGTGTCCAACCAGTTTTGAGACGGAAAATGTAATGACGAAAAAATAAGCGTAGATAAATCTGATGATCATTATAAACAACTACAAGTGTTGGTTGTAAAATATCTGCAACTAATGTTGACTGTGCGAAAAGATTTAATGGAGAAAATATTATATCGGCAACTGTTAAAGTGCTGGGGTAACTTGACAGCCACAGGTTGCGTACCTTCTTTCACAACCTTACATTTGATTTTCCAATGCTCCACCCGAAGTTACTACATTGTCCAGGAAGCGAGTTTTTTTTTAACCTGGAAAATTTAGAATTTTTGCCGAACCCTTGCTGTTCCAAGCAAGATAGGGATCTTTAAAGTGCATGACAACACTCACACACGGAACCGCCATTTTACCTCTCATCGGAACGAGGGTGTATTTTTGTGAAAAATGCTCGCCTAACATTTTTTAAGCGAACCGTGTCGGGATTTGAACCCGGGACCTTGGGCATAGTAGTCACACACATACCAACTTCGCCATGGAGCCGCCCTCTTTCACAACCACTAATTGTCGGAGAAATAGGGTATATAATTGTAAAACAATAGAAGGAAACCGAACTGCATCTAACAAGAAAGAATAGCGCCTATGATCAAAGATAACAAACATAGAACAAGAAGAAAATTGTTGAAAGCATATGTGTCAAGCACAGCACAGTATGCCTATGAAATACGGGCAGTAGAAAAAGCAGACAGAAAAACGGTAGCCGAATTTTGGAATGTTGTGCTTCAGATGCATGAGAATGATAGCATAGACAGACTAAGTTAATAACAAATAGGTTATAGGAATAATAGGTTAATAAAGATATCTGTGGAAAAAAATAAGAGAAATAGAAGGTCGATGTACGGTCTAAGGCATTTTTGGGGAATAGTACAAGATATATTGCAAGCAGAGATAGGAGAAAGGAGGTAGATGTAGACCTAGATCAGATAGTGATAGATGCTGACTGTGCACATTTCAGGGAAATGTGTAGGTTAGTTCAGTTCAGTTTCAGGGCTGAAGACCTAATGATGATGACTATTTTATATTAACTTTTTATGCTCTTGTAAGAAACAACACTGAAGATGACTAGTTTTTAGTCGAAAACGCTTTGTTCTTAATTTAATACACGTTGGCCATATTCTTTTCAAACTGTTTCTAATTCTTTAACGTTTACACAGCCAACTCTATATTTAAAACAAACATTGCCAAAAACTTTCTTTAGGATCGTTCCACTTGCGTTAATCATGAAACAAATAAAATCAAAATATATTTAAATAAAATAAGGACTTTAAATAAGTATGCTGTTACCACAAGTTTAAAATCTTAAATAGTTCGCTATTATGTAAATTATACAGTATATGAAAAAGAGGATGGACTAGAAAGTCATGGACAAATCAACTTGAATGTAAAGATCTCTATCTGTTGCAACAGAAGATGCTTAATTGGTATTCATTCGTTCTATGAGTACCCACCGATAATTCCTTGTATGTCAAGAGCAAGGCGCAATAAATTTTAATGTTATGTAAATAGTAAAGCTATCGATTTTAAAGTATTTTTATTGTTAATTATAGACGATGCACGAAGTATAAGTACAGCTTTGCTTAGTTTAACTGATTGTTTAATCGCTCTGCTTGCTATCTGGAAAGGTAATGAGGATGAACAAAATGTGAAGGTTATTCAGTTTTATTATGTATGTGCAAAGAATTATTCTGCGCTTGTGAGTGAAGAATTCTTGTGCAATTGTGTAACTTGGAACGACAATAAATTTTCTAAATTTAAGGCTTATACATTTAACTGGATTTAATGATTATAGGACATATTCTACATTATGCGGTCTTAGTCTGAATTTTAAACCCAGGGTTTATTTTACAATAATTGCATAAAATGGTTGAGAACGTTTTACATTGACCCTTCTGTGTTGTTAGGTACGATTAAAAACTATTTTTAAATAAAATGTATCAGGGAACAAAAGATTGGAAAGACAGAAAAGGGAACAACAATAAAAAAGTAGTATATTGACTACTTACTAATGATTCTGGAAACCTTATGTAGTCCAAGTCAAATAGAAGTGTAAAAAAACATGGCGGGTATATTCTGGTAAATGTTTAGGATGCGCAGAAACCAGTTAAGAACGCAAAAGGGGAAATATAGACATCACAATTAAGTTGAAACAATAATGGTAACCTACTTTAAATTTAAGCACCAACTTTTAATCTTTATTTTTGTGATTCATTTTTAAAAACCAATTAAGTGCTAAATCGCTTAAATTTTACACGCCTTAAATACAAATTTATTGTTCAAAATCAGTAGACTCACTCACCATAATTGGTGATATTTTTAAGTATAAGACATGATTAGTAAGTCGAAGTATAAAAACTTCGGTTTTAAATGTTAAATCCGGTACTGAATTCTTAAATGGTAAGAACTATACTCCCATTTGATCGCTAGGCAGCTGCCATAGTATAATTTTTAGGACATATATACATATATACATATATATATATATATATATATATATATATATACATACCCTCAAGGAGTCATGCCAAACCCCAATAAAACGAACGCAGTACTAAACTACCCCACACCAAAGACGAACAAAGAAATTAAAGGATTTTTAGGACTTAGTGGTTACTACCGCAAATTCGTTAAAGGTTACGCACAGATAACCAAGCCCCTGACAAATTGTTTAAAGAAAGGAAATAAAATCGAACACACCTCAGAATTCATTAAAGCCGCAGAAAAAATTAAATGTATACTCACGAACCACCCCGTATTAGAATACCCAAACCTTTTGAAACCATTTATATTGACAACTGACGCATCAAACCTAGCACTAGGCGCAGTATTGAGCCAAGGAAAAGTAGGTAATGATAAACCAATCAGCTACGCATCCAGAACCCTAAACAAGACGGAACACAAATACAGTACAATAGAGAAAGAATCATTAGCCATAATTTGGACAACGAAATATTTTAGACCATACCTTCACGGAAGAAAATTCTACATTTGCACCGATCATAGACCATTAGTATGGCTATGCAAACTTAAAGAACCAAACTCAAAATTACAACGATGGAGAATCAGACTAAAAAAAGTACAATTACGAAATTATATACAAAAAAGGAATTTACAACAATAAAGCAAACGCCCTAAGTAGAATACAGCTCAACGCACTAGAAACGGAATCAATTATAGGTAACGTAGACGAGACAGAAGTAAGAGAATACCCAGAAGAGATAGACACCATACATTCGACACAGAAAAAGAGCCATAAACCGCGATTAAAATTTTAAACGAAGCAATAAATATAAAATCCAATCAATTTATAATTACCGCAGTTTTAACCAACCCCAATCCCGTAAAATACACGAAAATAGACAACAAGAAGATTTAACAAATTCAAACAACTAAGAACGACAACGAGGAACAAATAATTAAAATTCTAAAAGAATATACCCCGAGAAAAAAGATTTTACTTTTATTTCAACACCGAACATTTATATAAACAATTCTCAGAATTATACGTAAAACTATTTAATAACTCTGGCCCTAAACTTATAAGATGCACAAGAAAATTAATAACCTTAGACGACCCTGAAGAAATAAACGACGCAATCAGAAACCAACACGAAGGCAAAACCAACCATTGTGGAATTAATGAAACATTAAAGCAACTTATAAGATGATACAGTTTCAAAGATACGAGAAAGTTAACCACAGACCTTATCAACCAATGCGAACGATGCGATCAAGCAAAATACGACAGAACACCCCCAAAAATACCCTTAATGTTAACAAAAATTACATACCGACACTCTAATAGTAGAAGCACAAAGCTTTCTAACAATTATAGGCGCATTTACCAAAATAGGTCAAGCAATACCCATCACCTCTAAAAATAGCATTGACGTAACACGAGGAATTTTACAATACTTTACATTTTGTGATACACAAGAAAGGCTATATAAAGAACAACGAAATCACATTTTTAATAGAAATTCCCATAGTAGAGAATAACATTTATATTTATTATCATTTATTTGCTTTTCCAATGAAAATTACTAGCATGTATCAGGTTATCATCCCCAGAACCAAATTCCTTTCCTTAAATCAACTCAGATATGGTTACATAAACGAGAAATGTAACGAAGTAACACCAAATCAATATGTATGCCAATCAATAACAACAACAACTATCCAAGAAGATAGCCCTTGTGAAGTACAATTACTAAAATTTTCAAACCATTACGACAAATGTGAAGCAAAACCCATACAAGTCACCAATATGAAGATTCAAAAAGTTACAGAAAATAAATGGATTGCCATATTTCCAACTGAAGTAATAGCAACCGCCCACTGCAATCCAGATAAGAACAACTTAGCATTAACCGGAAGCAAAGTAATTACTCTTAAGGAAGACTGCTATTTAAAATTGAAGAACGAAATCCTCAGAGTACATCAAGAACCCACAGTAACCAAGAAACTCGCAAATTTACAAGATTTACAATTCAAAACAAAACAACCAGAAGACGAAGGAATAATCAAGAAACCCATGCAACTAGAACATTTAAACTTAGATGATCTCAACCACGCCATAAAATTAATGGACAATTATAAAGAGCACTTGAGTGAGTTAAAAGTACCAAAATTACACTACGATAATATGATCGTTTGGACAATTTTACTAATCAGTTTAATCATTTTTCCAAGTATATACGTATTTTACAAAATGTATCTTAGATATAAGAATAAAGAAAACAATTTTAGACATAAGGAAACAAAGGTAAATAAAGAAATAACAAATGAACCCTTAGAAACAATGAATTTTAAACAATGAATTTAAAAATTAAGCAAATAAAACCTTAATTTCTCATTTACGTCGGGAGGAGTTATGTATCCCCAATCTACATGTACCATTAATAGAAATTATTAGGAATTACAAAGAATTATAAAAAATTACTAAGTTAGATGTAACATTGTATCTCAAGAATAACTAAATAAAGGTTATTAAAAGTTCAAAAGCAAGTTGTGAGAACGGATGTAATACATTGTATTCCAGATAATAGTGGTACTGCAGGTGGCAGGTCACAGATAATTGAGAAACCGCAATTACTTAGAAATTAAGATTACTACATCGTATAATGAATAAAATTAGAAAATAAGCAGATATGAGCTCTGTGGTTCCCACAGACATATGAGGGGCAGGGACAACATAAATATCCGGGAGCCCCAAGACCATCAGTCAGTCTTGAATATTTCAGCTTTAACATTACCATTTGCTTAGGCTACTCACCATAATTAAATTCCAAGTAATATTTCGACTTAGAATAATTTAAAGTGTTTGCTAAAATACCATGTTAATTTCTGTTTAAATAATAAAAATTTGTTACAAGTTTTGGAAGGAATTTTTAAAAAGACCGCTCCCAAGGCCCGAACCGTAACTCGCATAGGATATTCAAAGTCAACTTTTTCTATGTCTGATTCCTGTTCTAGTGTTATTAGTCCCTGTTCTGTGTATAAATTCCCCACATATACCTGCCATCTGACCACTTTCTCTACATTTTCTATAATGGTGTTTCCTTCCGCGTCCCTTATATTTTTGCTATACGATTTTATATTCCTAAAATTCATTCTAATTTGTTTGTAGTCTTCGTCTGTCTTTCCTAGTTCCATCTTAGTTTGAATCTCCTTGCACTTTTCATCAATCTATCGTTGTTTAGCTTTCCTACATTTGCAAATAGTTATATTGATATATCATCAACAACACAGAATAGATTTCAAACTAGAATCAAATACTATGTATAAAATTAGTCTAAAAAACAATCTTTAAATAATTAACAATAGTCACCACAAGCTTGTGTATATATTCCTAAAAGAAAAAGATCCTTATAGTTTGTTAAATCGAAAATAATTGATGGCTTAAAATAATTCCTGACTAGTCAGTTCTCAATGCTTTAAGGTTCAAACACTTTCTTCATTAGGTGTTAGTTTCTTGAGTAAATTACACACGGGCTTCCCAGCATAAACCCAAAAACTCATTTGCAACAATTTTAATTTAGAGTAGAATTAACTTAAATAGGGTTTAAGTAAAGTTGCATAAAACTTGAACCGACTTTGAAGCCCTAAAATGCCCCTATTACTTAAGCTACTTTAAAATATGCAGGTTTACTTAAAATTTCTCAGAATAGGCAAAATCAACTAACTGTAAACATTTTATTAATTACAATATTTTAGGTTTACTAATTTTTATTAAGCACATTTATTTTTTTAATTACTTCATTTTTCGTAGAATAACAAGAATAAATCCTTTTAAAATTACTGTAGTCGTATATATAACCTCTCAATTAGGTTATGAACAATAATAGTTTCAGCAAATACGCTACATAATCCAAATATAAGACCTGTTATAAGTCATATAAATCAAACCAATAATAAACGTTTTAATTCATAACCAAGTATCTGATTCGTCGAGCGTTCTCATCAGTACGGAATCGATCTGTTTTATCATATGTAAATTCCAATTATTTTAATTATTGGTTTTTCCAAATGATTTCTCTAAAAAAGGAAAATTTGTTTCGGTATCTCTGTTTATCATGCAAATGATAGCTCTTATTGAATGGAAAACAAACAACTACATGACTTTCTATATGCAGCGCTTTATAGTAAGAATTAATGCAATTTTAGTGAAATAAATAATTTTTTCTTGTTAAAAATTTTATCTTGATACTGAATAATTAGTATAAGTAAAGCATCCATCTATCCATCACGTAGCCTCGATACTCTGAGTGTTCTTAAGTACAGTTCTCATTCCTATCATAAAATATTATAAATTAAAAGATATGCCCTAACTTACAAAATGCCCCTTATGTTCAAGCATATACATTGAAAATGCTTGACGTTTTGCTAGGATTAAAACTACTCTATTATGACAAGGCCCAATGTAGGCCGAAACCTGGTCAATGGATGTTTTTCCTTTTATAAAACAATCAGTAATTGTTTTGTAATGGGTATTCAAACACTAATTCGATTTATATAGGTAAATTCACTGTGTCGATTTACAAATACATCTCATGTTAATTGGTTTAATTTAAGCTGCAGATTGCAGAAAAAAAATTACTTTTATTATAGTACGCTTTACTACAATGTCATTTAAATCTATTTGCTGCAAAATGAAAAGTTTTTCTATAATCTAAGTAGTTTGAACGTACCTATGAGGTTGTAGCTAGAATATAGCAATCTACATACCTGGAGATACTATCGAAAGACGAAGTTTGCTGGTCCAACGATTAATAACCAACGACTTTGTGGACTGTATTTTTATGATGTAGTAATGCTTCCTCTGCAAGCCGAGACGAAATATCCATTAAACTACCAGTTTATTATCACTTACAAAGTTCGCACTATTATGGCCATAAATAACACTTGTATAATTACAACCCTTTATTCCGAACACTACGCGATTATTAATGTTTTACATAACGAACCATAAAACGAGCTTCGAAAACATACCGAATTGTATGTTGTGTTAATAACGTCTTAACGTTTCGAACGATTAACTACGACTCCTGTTCTTACACTCTATTTAGGGGTGCAGGCAGGTCGAAACAAGTTTCTACCTAATTATTTATGGTTCCGGGTTGGGACCGTGTCATTTTGTAAATTAAGGTCGACGTTTCGCCCACTTTTGTAAGGGGCTTCATCAGGACAATAAAATAATTTTTTTTTTTAAATTATATAAAAAGAAAATGATAATATTAAAAGGACGAGTTACAGTGTAAAGAGAAGAGTTACTCCTGAACTAGCAGACTCACTAGCCCATTCATAGCCAAAAGGTGTCTTGTGGCGAAGTAGCTTTAATTTACAAAATGACACGCTCCCAACCCGGAACCATAAATAATTATAATGACTCCGGCCGTGAAAGCCTCCGACAAGTTTCTACCTGTTCAAAACTGATCACGCGTGACTTTCATGATAAAAGGGGTGATATGTTCAGGATGCAACTTTCCAATGTCTACATTAATAGGATACAGGAGCGAGTCGTCTTCAAATTAAATTTAATAAAATAATAAAAAAGATCGAACATACCGCTCACCAAAAATAATTAGAAACTAACTTATTTTTAAGCTAAAGATAAAACGATAATACAATAGGTTTATACGTAAGTATATACAACAACAAAAAAAACTATATTACTGTACAGGCAGTAAGCATAACTTAACCAGTGGCCGTTTGATTAACCCTTGGTTAGTTTTTACAGTAGCAACCCGAATAACTCCATCATTACCCGGATGCACTTCAACGATGCGTCCTAAACGCCATTTTAACGGAGGAATGTTCATTTTCCTAAGAAGCACTAACGAACCGATGTTTACCTGATTCGATTGATAAACCATTAATTTTTTTGTTGTAGAGTGTGCAAATACTCTACACTCCACCTTTTCCAAAAGTTTTGGTGTATTTGTTGTAGCAGTTGCCACCGATCTAACCGAGACACTTTGGTATTCATTAAGTCTAGATCCGGAAGAGCCGAGACTGGACCGAGAGTTAAAAAATGACCTGGTGTTAAATATGAAAAGTCATTAGGGTCTGTGCTCAACGCACATAATGGGCGTGAGTTCAGCACCGCTTCAATTTGCGCCAATATTGTGCACATTTCCTCATACGTTAAAATCTGATCACCTACTACACGATATAATCCTTTCACGGATTTAATCCCAGATTCCCAGAGACCTTCGAAGTGAGGAGAACCAGGCGGATTAAAAACGAATTCAATACTTTCAGACTCCGCTGAACATTTCATCATTTCCATCAAGGCTCGAGAGGCACCCACAAAGTTAGTTCCACAATCCGAATATATTTTTAAACAACGACCTCGTCGAGCGATGAATCGTCGCAAAGCTGCGATAAATGCTTCCGAAGATAAACTCGATGCCAATTCTAAATGAATGGCTTTTGTGCTTAAACACACAAACAAACAAATATAAGCTTTAGTAATCCGTGCACCTCTAGTCCTATTGAATGTAATATTAAAAGGTCCACCATAATCAACTCCGGAATTAAGAAAAGCCTTTCCTGGAGTGACTCGGGGAGAGGGTAAATTTCCCATCGAAGGCGATAATAAGGGAGGATTAGTCCTAAAACAACGAACGCAAGTTTTCAAGCAGGCTTTTACTGCTACCTTTGCTGAAATAATCCAAAAATTTTGAGAGAGTAAAAATAATGTAGTGCGCACACCCGAATGTAAATATTTGACATGACAATCCATAATAATAAGTTCCGTTAATTTATGCGACTTTGGTAAAAGTAACGGATATTTTGCATCAAAACCTAACTGCGAATTTTTCAATCTGCCGCCCACCCTAAGCAAACCCCGATCATCAATAAATGGGCTCAAAGGGCGAAACTGCTTTGATATAGGTTTTTTATTAATACAATTATCAAGTTCCTTTTGAAATACTTCCGACTGTACATTATTCACTAGAATATGCAATGAAGATTGCAATTCCTGACTTAAAATGTTCCCCACCAATCGTTCTGAACGAGCAACTCTCAAGTTACATGCGAATCGTCTACAAAACGAAAGTACTCTTAATAGTTTCTGAAATGTTGAGAATTTATACAACAAACAATCAAAGAAATTTTCCTGAGAAATTACCAAAAATGTTTTCGTAACTCTTTCTTCCATAGGCAAGGTATCCTCTATTTGTAATACCTTACTGGAAGGCCAATTCCTTTTTGCAACCAATAACCAAAGAGGACCCGCCCACCATAAGGGATGGTTCACCAGTTCCGAGGCGAATAAACCATGAGAAGCACAATCTGCGGGATTGTACTTCGACTCCACGTGATACCATTTTGAAGGAGCTACGTATGACTGGATACGAGCTATCCGATTTGCAACAAAAGTTTTCCATTTATTCGGCATTGATTGAATCCACGCTAATACCACCTTTGAATCCGACCAAGCAAAAATATCTGCGAACTCCAAAATATCCTTAAATGTCACCATGACAAAATGAATTAATTCCGATAATAATACTGCAGCACAGAGTTCCAATCTTGGCAATGTTATCTTGCTGAGTGGTGCTACCTTTGACTTAGCACATACCAAAGAAACGACAATGTTATGATCCATATCCACACAACAAAAATAAATTTCTACAGCATATCCTGCCTCAGAGGCATCACAAAAACCATGTAACTCTATTTTTTGTAAGTTATCTCCAACGAATCTACGAGGAATTTCTATATTCGAAACTTCCTGTAAATCTGATACAAACTTTCTCCATTTTTGAACGAACTTGTTATGAGGTTTTTGATCCCAATCTAACCCCAATAACCATAATTCTTGGATAAACCGTTTAGCGAAGAACACCACTGGCGCTAAAAGACCAAGCGGATCAAAAATTCTAGCTATTTTCGACAAAATATTACGTTTAGTGCATTGTCTTTGTTGCACATGAATAGTGTATACAAAAGCATCTAACGAAGGTCGCCACTGAAGACCTAAAATTTTTAAAGAACTGTTTACATTATCTTGAAATGACAATGTTCCCATTTGACCTAAATTTGAGAAGCTTGCGAGAACTTCTACCGAATTACTGCACCACTTGCGCAGTTCGAATCCTCCAGATTTACAAAGGGTATTCAATTCAATGACAAGTTGTTTTGCTGTTGCAATCGAATCACAACCTGTTACTACGTCATCTACATAAGTATCTTCGACCATGGCCTTTGCAGTAAGAGGGAAATTAGATGCTTGTAGCTTTGCTAGTTCTTGGATGGTACGTAATGCTAAAAATGCCGATGATGCCAACCCATATGTGACAGTATTTAACTGAAAGTCACAAATAGATTCCGAGGGCATATCTCTCCAAACAATGCGTTGATAGTTACGCTGACTTTCTTTCACGAGAATTTGTCTATACATTTGCTTTATATCTGCAGATATGACTACACGATGTACTCGAAAATTCAACAATAATACAATTATATCTTTCTGCAAAGCAGGACCCACTAACAAGTTATCATTCAAAGAATTACCTGCAGCATCTTTGCACGAGGCGTCGAATACTACTCTCAATTTAGTGGTAGTACTGTCTACTTTATGTACTGCATAATGCGGAATATAATACAAATTACTACATTTTAAAGAATCCACTGAAGGGACTTTAACCTTAGTCATATGACCACTGTCAATATAGTCTCTCATAAATTCCTTGTAGTTCGAATACAAATCCAAATCCTTTAATAAACGACGTTCTAAACTCAAAAATCTACGAACTGCAATTTCTCTAGAATCACAAAACAAAGGTTCCGAATTTTTAAATGGCAATGAAACCACAAATCTTCCAGTTTCATCCCTCAAATAATTTTCACAAAAATCTTGTTCACTTTTCTCTTCTTCAGGCGAACGATGCACTGTAGAAGGAATATTCTCCAATTCCCAAAATTTACGAATGTCCACATCAAGTGGTTCTACCACTGCACAAAATGAAGTAAGCGAACGAGTATGACATACAACTTTACCTGTTAGTATCCACCCCAAAGTAGTATGAATGGCAACGGGTTCAAATGCATTGCCCCAACGTGATTCATTTAATATTATTTGGGCAAATACGTCTGCTCCCAAAAGCATTTCGATTGGCTGTGGAACATCAAATTGTGCATCAGCCAACTGTAAACCTTGAATATGTGGCCAATTATTTATTGGTAGTTTAGTAGACGGCAATCGATCACAAATCGTAGGCAAGATAAAACATTCAGTCTTATACAGGGGCGACGATAAACCAAGTGGACTAACAAAACACAATGCCTTACCAGACACCGAAGATGACGTCAAACCTAGTCCCTGAACAACGACTTCAGTCTTAGCTTTCCTTAACCCTAACTTCTGCCGACATTTTTCTGTAATAAAGCTTTCCGTACTTCCATTATCAACAGAATGTAATTGACCCAAATAATCTTATACCGAAACTACCGCTGTAGCTAACAACGTAGTAGTATGGTCTACCGAGGTTGATATTAACGAATTAGTAGTGGTTTGTTGTTAAATAACCTGTTGGTTAACCACCGAACCTTCTTCAGTTGAAGATGACGAACTATTACTTAACGTGGTTCTCTGCGGAGAAACTGGTGCCCGACGATTTCCAAAATGTAATAAAGTATTATGATTTTTGGCACATTCTCTACAATTCCACTGGCAACGACAATTTTTCACCGAATGCGAATCACCTAAACAACGAATGCACAACTTGCGCTTTTTTACCACCTCATAACGTTCTTGAGGGGATTTATCCAACAATTGCTTGCATTTATACAATGGATGCGAAGCTTGACACAAAATGCACTTTCTATCAGTAGAAGTAGCAACAAACGAATTTCTAGGCGCCGACGATGCGCTAGCGAATTTTCTATTATCTGAAGCACCGAATTTTATGCTTTCCCGAATTTTCGAAGAAGTATCTAATGAAACAATCTCACTCACTTCCAACACCTTACATTGCCTTTCTACAAATGCTCTTAAATCCTTAAATGTAGGAACATCTACAACATTCTCCAACTCAAACCTTTTTAGAGTCACACTGTCTAATTTTTTGGATAACAAATTAAAGAGTGCGAAATCCCACAAGTCGATTTCAATTTTTTCCAATGCAAACAAATTTTCATCGATACAATTAATCAAACTTCTTAATTGTTTATGCGAATTTACCATACTAATTTTCGTACATCTCTCAAGCGAGTTCCAATAAGTAGATGCTAATAACCTTTTGGATTGAAAACGATGTACTAAAATGTCATACGCCTTTTGATACGAATCATTTCCAATTGGAATATGTTTAATCAAAGCATGTGTACTCGAATCAATGTTATCTAACAAATACATGAATTTCTGAATTGGCAATAATTTATCATTTTCATGAACCAATTTTTCAAAAACTGATCGAAAACTTTCCCAATCGACAATCTTACCGGAAAAGCGAATTATTTTTAACGAAGGGAGGGGGAGGTTACCACTAACGGGAACAACATCATGCGGTCCTGTACCTGACATACCAATGGCCGGTTTAACATCTTTCACGAATTCCACTTTAAATTTAGCAGCGAAAATTTTAATTTCCGTAACTAGATTACCTATCTCTATCCTCAAAGCACGATACTCCTCTAGTTCCACCGACTCTTCCAACACGACCGTCTGACACAAAAGTTTAAAATCTGATTCGACTTCTTTCGCAGAATCCAACCAAACGTCTATCACACAACAATTATTTTCCGCTCTACCAATTTCTCTCATATTATCAAAAATACTATTTAATCTACTCTACGCTGTTTTAGCTTCTAAAATAAGCGTTTCCAATTTATTACTCATTTTGAATATTAAATAACAAGCATAAATTATCTATGTTATTAAAACGACGAAATTTCAATTATATTAATATTTGAAAGCGACTCCAAGTTTGTAGGTAAGGAATAACGAGATTTTATTGAAGTAAACAAACACAAGTGTTTACAACCTGCACCAAACGACGAATTTTTTCACGCACCAATCACGTGATTACGAATACAACCGACAACAATGACAGCTGCACTATACCTTACGGGTACAAAGTTCAGTAACTACACCGTTAACGAGATACGGCGATGAAACGACCAAATGGACGAGGTCCGCAAAGAAGCGACCAAATGAACGTACCTATGAGGTTGTAGCTAGAATATAGCAATCTACATACCTGGAGATACTATCGAAAGACGAAGTTTGCTGGTCCAACGATTAATAACCAACGACTTTGTGGACTGTATTTTTATGATGTAGTAATGCTTCCTCTGCAAGCCGAGACGAAATATCCATTAAACGACCAGTTTATTATCACTTACAAAATTCGCACTATTATGGCCATAAATAACACTTGTATAATTACAACCCTTTATTCCGAACACTATGCGATTATTAATGTTTTACATAACGAACCATAAAACGAGCTTCAAAAACATACCGAATTGTATGTTGCGTTAATAACGTCTTAACGTTTCGAACAATTAACTACGACTCCTGTTCTTACACTCTATTTAGGGGTGCAGGCAGGTCGAAACAAGTTTCTACCTGTTCAAAACTGATCACGCGTGACCTTCATGATAAATGGGGTGATATATTCAGGATGCATATTTCCAATGTCTACATTAATAGGATACAGGAACGAGTCGTCTTCAAATTAAATTTAATAAAATAATAAAAAAGACCGAACATAGTTGGTACCGTATTTTAGGTATCCGTTGGCTTTATACATATCACTATATCATATAATTACTTCTTATAATACCCAATCATAAAAACTTGCTGATAAAGCTTGTTTCGAGTTTCTAATCACACTTGTGTGTTAAATAACGCCGGGATTAAATATAATTCTTGCTAAAAACAATTCCAATTTGAGTCTGCAGCTCGTGCTTTGGATATATTTTCTGGATTGCTCGTTTTATTACTACAAGAGCGATGCACATTTGTTGTTGACAAGAAGTGAATATCTGGGGTGCATTGGAAAGTTCTTCCGCGCTTATCAACACTAATAAGATTCCCTTTTTAGCTTTTTGACGGAGACCTAATGATTTTCCTACGTTTAGCCAGATCGCTTTTTATGAATGGCGCATTCTTTGACGGAGGTTTAATGATTTTCCTACGTTAGGTTAGATCGCTTTTTATGAATGGCCCGACTAATCTTTGACGTAGACTACTGCTCTGGAATGTAGACCGTCGTTACAATTACTACAGTAGCGTGGATGTTACCGATTACCGTGGCGTTGCTGTATTAATTCACCTCCGAGGGTTACAAGATATATATTCCGATCCATAGAGGTATTTGACTTGCTTCTTTTTTGTGCATACCAAGCGATAAATCCAACTTCCATTGACGTACGAACAAACCACTTTTTTTTTTAATAAAGATCCACTCTGGAATTAGCTGTGCTATTGTTCCTTGTTATGCTAAATTTTTTCCTTTTACTAACGATGTTTTTTTTAAATTTAATAGTTTTTCTTATTACCTAACGCTCTTGCTTATATGATAGTTTTAGTATTTTTTTTTGACTAAATGTATTACCTGTTTATAACGAAATCCGCACTTCGCGAAACCAATATTTAAATTGCCCATAGAGAAAAAATTTTTATTTACTTTTTTTCTACTTGTTTTAGATAGACATTTTTATTGTTTTTGTAAATAGAAAAAATTTGAAGGCGATGTATTTTTCTTGCATATGTGAATCCCCCCATTCTCCGCGTTTATAGTTAGTCTGGTCTTTCTAATTTCCCTTTATGTTTGTTTCAGTGAACCTTAACCTTATGAATTATGACGCCCTTTTCGTTTACGTCTAGGCACGTAACATACATTATTGGACTTGTGCTTGCGCCAATAATTCTAGTCCGTTGAAAACGCTGGCGCCCTGTTCCTAGTTTTTATTTAGCTACTTCTACTATTTTTTTATTTGTATTCAAAATGACTGATTATAAGATAAGAGTGTTTAATAATATCTGCAATAGACATCAGAAGTCCATCAGAAAGCATTACTAACTATTTCACGTGTATGACGGCCCTGATTCAGTGGTATGGATCTTTCAAGGAGGATGATTAATTGTCAATTGTGCTTTGTAACCTTGCTCCATTTTATCGCGCCCATTTGCCTACCGTCCGCTCCTTAAAAGAATTAAAGAACGAATGTCTGAAGTTAGAAACGGAAAAGATGCTGGCCGTTAAGCTCGCATCACATGGTCTAGACTAACATACTTTTACTGCTGAACCGGATTTTGCTGATCAGTCTGCTACAATTAAGAAAATCACTTTTACCTTACATGACCGAATTGTTAAGATTTCTTCTACGCCTACAGGTAGATCAAATACTTCTTCTGTACTTGCTGCTGTTTGTAGTCCTGGTTCTACTTCTACTCCTCCGATCGTATACTTTAATTGCAATAAACCTGGTCATGTTTTGACACGTTGTACTCGTCCTCAAACACTCCATTGCTATGATTGTGGACATAAGGGAGTTGGCCGCCGCAACTGTCCGAACTATCATTCCACCATTAATAGGTCTTCGAATAATACTCCAAGTTCTGTTCTCAGCTTTAGGGGCCAAATTTCTTCTGCTTCTAATTCTACGTTTTCTTCTGTACCTCATCCAGGTCATCCTGCTACTATTATCAAAACATACCCTTCTTCGGCAAATATAGTTTTGAAAAAAATTTCTTCCGTCTCTAGTTCTACATTCTTCTCTGCACCTTCTCCTACTCGTCGTACTACCATCACGTCATATCCTTTTTAGCCTTATGAACCTTCGAATTATAATATTGATTTTTACGGCTATCACGCCCCTACTTTTCGAACACCTTTCAACCAAACCTTTTTCAGGGGAATTGGATGTTACCGATGCTATGCTCTAGACTTTACTCTAAGCGGTAGAAAACAATGGCTCAAGGGTGGGAATTGATATTAGAAAATTAACAAAATATTGAGCGCCACTACATTCAGAAAAAAGGGGAATGCAGAACCCAAAAGTTGATTACAACGATGAGATACCTGAAATAAATTACAAGATTAAAAATATAACATATGAGGCAGCAGTTTGCTCCTCCAATATATTTCAAAATAACATGATATTGTAAGTACCTTTATATCTTGTAGCATTAACCTTTATGAAAGTATTTTATATACTCAAAGATTGTATACCTTTTTGTTTAAATAAAAGTGTTCTAGGTTTCTTTGAAAAGTATAATGTAGTATAATATGCTTTAACAAATTTATATGTTATAGTAAAAATGGAACGTATTTATAATTCAGGTATTTAAAAATGTTTGTGCAATAGTAACTTAACTTTCTTTAAATATATAGAAAATGAAAATATAACTTTCTTGATTTTAAGTTTCACGTTAATACTAAATCTTAACGTTTGATTCTAATAAAATGCAACAATTTTTATTTCATGTAGAAACCGGATCCGTTAACTACTCACAATTAGAATGTATAGATTTTAAGTACATTAATATAGTAAATAAATTGAGCAACGTTTCATAATCAGATGACAAAAAAACCAAAAATATATTTAGTTAAAAATTAGATCAGCTCTATGATTTATACAAGTTATTTATTAATATAATTTGAAGTATGGAATGTTGAAACACAAATAAGCTTCAATATAAACTTACTAGAGTATTATGATGTCTCTCTTTAATCATAATAGGAGGTGAACAATATAAAAATTTACTTGATAGCAGTTATAGCAAGTTATAATTAATTAAACTAGAACTAGGGTTATGTTTAAATGTATTGATCAATATTATCAAATTACATAATCTATGCGAAATACACCCTGTTTCTAATTTTTAAATTCACTTAAATTTCATGCAATATTTATAGCCGTATTAGATTTTATAATACCATTATTGGAATGTAAACAAAACGAAGTTGACAAGTGACATCTTTCGAATAAAATTATAAAGAGTACGCACCTTGACAATACAGTTCAACACCTGTTATACCAACCAGATTTATGTATCGACTACGTGCTGTTTATAAAACGAAGTATGGCTCATCGGACTTTGACCATGCATCTTCACATATAATTAATCCATTTATTTAATTCAAACAAGGTGAAATCTTGCACTCTTGTACCAAGCAAGTATACTGCATTGAAATTACGAGCATCTAAGATAGATGTAAATAAATATCACGGCGATTCTTCAAAAACCAGACTAACAATCATGTGTGTGCATCTTAAACGAATTGTAATATTGGATTCTGAACTAACGTACCGAAAAGCGCATTGTTAATTCCCTAAGGAATCATCACGTAGATCCTTCTCAACGCTTCACTCACCTCTTTCACTATCCCGATCCTAAGGTCAGAGAACGCTAAACGAGCCATGTTAGTTTGATAAGAAGCGACCTTAGACTGCCCTTGCGATTAAGAACAAGTTGTCTTATACTACGACACATTCGTAACTTCGAATATTTACGACAGATGGCTGCACACATTACCAAATATTTCATAAAGATGTAAATTAGGAATGTATTTATTTATCTACATTATAAATGTAATAATGAATTTTTATTGAATCAAATAAGAATATAAATTGAATGTTGTAAACAACTGAATCAATTGTTGGGATATAATTATTATGTCCTAATGTATTTATTATAGCTGATTAAATATACTATCTGGGTAATAGATATTGTAAAGTGTGTTGCATATATTAAGGGTTATGTATGACTACATAATAAAAGTAATTATTGGAGTTATTTTGCAAACGTAGCATTTGAAAATGCTACAACCTTCTAATGAGAACCAAATTTCTTCTATCCTGAGCTGCTCGCATCATGATCAAAAAGATCCTACATTTTTTCACTTCTACCCTAGACTGCGCATCCACCACCATGGCAACCCATACTTCAAATTAGTGACTTGCAGCTAGTTTCTCAAGAGTTTATTCTGGCTTCCATAAATGATTTTACTCAAGAAATTTATGTCGAGTCTGCAATGGCAAATGTAGCTGAAGTAACGATAACTTCCAATAGTTTCCAAGATGGTCCTGTTAAAATTAGTGAACCGGTATAGTTAATGCCTGTTGCTACTGTTGTCGAGAAAGTCGTTCATATTGTGGCTGAAGTTTTGCCTGTTCCTACTCCATTGTCTAACATGGAGAAAGTCTTACTTGATTTTACTCTTTTGTAGGACTTTGATGAAATGTTTCCTGCCCTTACTCATTTTTCTAATATTGAAGAAATTCTTCCTGATTGTGCTTCTTTATACAATGCTGACAAAATTCTACTTGCTTCTGTTTTTTATCTAAGGTTGATGTTCCTTTATCTACTGTTGATGAAGTACAGTATTGCCCGAAATAAACAGTACTGAAACTAAGTTGGCGGTGTTTTTATGCGTGCGCTGTCACACTCAAGTTAGCTAGTATAGACCTGTCAAGTAAACCTCAAACAAGTAATTAGTAGGGCCTAATTGTTAAAAATGGTGTTAAGTACAGAGGAGAAAGTGTTTCTGGTAGAGCATTATTTTCGTTCATACGGAATCGGCCGACATAATGGTGCAAGTTTGCTATACGTGTCTGATCAATTCACACAAAGGTTTAATAAACGTTCTCCAAGTAATGCTGTAATTTTGAAGGTTATTGAAAAGTTTAGAAATACAGGTAGTGTATTGTGCCAACGAAAAGGAAACTCGGGCGTCCCAGGACAGTTAACAACAACAATAACCACGAACGTGTTTTTGAGCAAATCTTAGAAAATCCGAAAGTCAGCCAGGCAAGGACAGCGTTACAACTTGATTTAAAAAGAACTTCCTTTCAAAGAATCCTGAAGGAGCTGGGTACATTTTCGTATGTGATTCAGGTACATCAACAACTACATCCTCGGGATTATCGCAGTAGAGTGGAATATTGCGCCAGAATTCTCGCGTTACAGTATGAAAACCTGAATTTTTGAAAATGTTTGGTTTTCAGACGAAGCACATTTTCACTTGTCAGGCTATGTGAATCGTCGCACAAATCGATCTCTGGGCTTTGCCAGACCCGATGAGGTTCAAGAGGTTCCTTTACATAGTGAAAAAGTGAGTGTCTGGTGTGCTGTTTCCGGACACGGAATCATTGGTCCGTACTTTATCGAAGAGAATGGTAGGCAAGTCACACTTAATCAACAGAGGTACAGACAAATTTTAACACGATTTATCCCTGATCTACGTCAATTCTGTCGTGCACGTAACTTGGCATTTCGAAACCAATTTTTCAGCAGGACCGGGCAACTTGCCATACTGCTGCCGCAATTCGTCAATTTCTTCAAGAACATTTTCCAAGCAAATTCATATCACGATTTACTGACTTCCTTATCCTTCACATTCTCCAGACCTCACACCTCCAGACGCATACATTTGGGGCATGGCTAAAATGCCGTTTTCAAACGGGCACCACAAACCATCGATGAATTAAAGGATGCCGTTAGAGTCTTCTTCGCAGCCCTGAGACAACCCTTATTCAATAACATGACCAGAAACTTAGAACATCGTTATGAAGTCTGTCTCGAACGAGGAGGTGCACATTTAGAACATATAATAAAGTGTCAATAATATGTATTTTTTAAATATACAAAACAATTACAATTTCAGTACTGTTTATTTCGGGCAATACTGTACTACCAGGCTCTGTTCCTCCATTTACTCTTGATAAAGATATACTTGCTTTTACTTCTTTTTCCAATGTTGACAAAGTTCCTTTACTTTGTAAAGTTGTAAAGTGTTTTGAAATTTGTTACTTTTCAGCAGAAAAATAAAAACATTTAACAATATATATATTCTTATACTCCACCCCGCCTTTTTTTATTATATTAATTTTATATATGATATGAAAATATTTACTTTTATATTGCGTGCTTTATCTACGTTTGGTCGGTCTACAAACAAAACTGTATTAATATGCCTCGACTATTTGAAACTCGACCTCTCAGGGTATCCACACCTACTTACCGTGGGTTCAGTGATAAGTAGATGTGCAATACACCAACCAAACAGCACTATCCTTATTTTTGCACCTGTAACCTTAAACTTGTATATGCCAAAATTTTATAACAGATCCACGTAGCCTTGTGCCAAATTAATTAATATTTTTAAATTTTGACTTTGACGTTCAAAACACACAGTACTCACCTATTTTACACGTAGCTGTCGGCCTCTCTGAAAACTGGCTTAAAATCTCACTCGCCGTATGCGTATTCACAATGCGTGGCACAAACACTGTTTACTCTGCTGTCCAGATTCCAGGTTTTGTTCTATTAATTTTGATATCCACCAAATCTATAAAAAAATATGACCAAATTTAGAATTTTGACTAATTTCACTTTTACTTCCCCTGCGCTAATTTTCCTAATGTTGTCTGCTTTACTCGTACTAATCCTGCTACTCCAATGCTTTCCTTTTTCTTAATCCGCTCGTTCCCAATCCAATGCTTTCCCTTCTTAAATATGCTCGTTCCTATTCAATGCTTTCCTTTTCTTAAATCCACTCGTTCCTATTCAATACTTCCTTCTAATTTCCATTCAATGCCATTCTATCCATAATACCATATCCAAATCAATTCCAGTAGTTTCGCCTTCAGTTTCATAAATCCTATCCGATACCTTTCTGCCTTTATTTCAAAACCGTTCCAATATCCAACTATTTATTCCGCCTATTTCACTGTCGCTCTAATCCACTCTTACACTTTCCACTCGTCGTTACTATTGTTATATTTTATTACCTCTCGCTTGTCTGTACTCTTTTTTATATTAATCAAACTCTTAAACTTTTCAAAAACATTTATTAACTCTTTATAATATTCAAAATTTAGCGCAGTTTACAAACACGTCTTACTACCAAAATATTTATAAATCGACCCTTATTTATCTTTTCCCTAGGTGATTATTACAATTAAAATATGCCTACTCTTTAATACATTTTATACAAATTCTATCCAATAAAATCGTCCCAACAAGTTCGTGTCACTAATACCTCGTAATCGTTCTTTTACACTTTCCTATTTCATATAAATGTTCAATAATTGGTTCCTAATATCGCATAACCCTTCAATCATATTTGACAATACTTTTACTTATGATTTTGATATTACATGTTTGCCCAAAGGTTGATTCTACTAAAATAAATGCCGAAATGTTTCACATATAATCCTGGATCTGTGTGGTGAATAGTGGAATTTCTACAGACGCATCCGGTTTTTCGACTAGCAAATGTACATTCTATGGCTCATTAACATACAACTCAGTGTAAATCCTTGAATACTGTGCTTTCTCACGTCATCAAGTCATTGTCTTTACGTCTTGGCACTTATATTTTGACTAATATTTCAAATACTTTAACGTTTGTAAAGTACGGCAAACATACATTTCTCAGTTACGGGATCTGATATTTGGCTTTCTTTGGCATACACTACCTTCATATAAATAACCTTTATAACCTTTTTCTCTTACTAACACTTTAATATATATATATATATATACTATATATATATATATATATATATATATATATATATTTTACTCAAATTTAGACCAGGGTAGAAAATTAATTAACGACATCAAATAATTTTAATCACCCTGTATAAAGAAACAAATAGAAATTACTTGCGAAATTTATATTAATTAATTCAAATTTTTAAGTAACGGGTATTAAACAAAGTGTACAAATAATAATTAATATTTAATTGGTATTCGCTAAAAATTAAAGGGTAGAAGTCAATGCCATTCATTATTATTTTAATTAGAGTTTATTGAACCATTAGTAATATATAATAAGCATAAAAGCCTGTGAAAATCCAAGGTTGGTAACAAACAGCTAAAAGGAAGGTTACAATACCATGAAACAAAGCTCGGAGAATTATATTAAAACGTTCATTAAGAGCGCACACCTGCAAACTTTTAAATGTCACGTTCTAATAAGTTTGAATAGATAAACATGCAGCTTCTACGTATATTGGAAACGGTCGGATGTTTTAGCAGGAAATGCTAAATGAGGGGTTATTTTACTCACGTAGGAATCCACGTGGATTTAAATAGCAGATAGACTGGAATATTGATTTGTACCACTCAGACCAGGGTAGAAAGGGATGGATAAAACGCGTAAAGCAGAGACACCGATAATAGAAAGCGTGATTTGTAAGGTGTCACTAGGTCTACGATTGGTTGAAATAAGATGCAAACATGAGAGGGAAAAGCATATCAGTTGGTGTGTAAAATTAATTAGTTGTTCTCGGACGTGTTGCGAGCCGTGTGGAAATTTCTTAGATTTTCAACTTGGACGTGTGCAAATTTTTAGTAGAATCGCTGTGCCGAGCCGTCGGAAGGAAAAATAGAATGGGAAATTCTAAAAATTGTCCGTTGCGGGACGAATTCGACTTGCAAGCGGGCCATTATATAAACACGGGCTAATAGGAGTTTCGCTCTCTTAGATTTTTGATTTTATTCAATACTTTAAACAGTTTTGCTCTTTATTTTTTTGATTATTCTATACTTTAAGTAGAATACGTGGTGATTACGTGCTACAATAAAAGTTATTAGTGCACTTAGAGAAGATACAAGTGCTATTTTTCGGGGGTGTTAATAATCAAATGTTATTCGTAAACGTGATTGGATCCACAAAACAAGATTTAGATATACGTAGATAAATTCCTGAGAAGCCCTGAAACCTTGTTAGACGAATGGTGGTGTACAAAAATTTTAAAAGCGGTCAGAATCTGAAGTAAACATAAACCAGCTGGAATGGTGGAATTAGCAAGTACGATGTACATTGGAGCCACGAGTGCAGTAACCTTCAGGTAACTTATGCTTTGTTGTTCGATCTTTGATGTTTTGGTGTGTGTTAAATATCTTTATAAATTATTTGATAAAAATGTACAGTAGTAAATTTGTATAAACAACAAATTTTTTATTTTAAGGTAAAATTTTCTTGTATCAGTAGAAAGGAGTATTTATCAGGTTTATGTTTTTGATTATGATGAAAATTTGGGTCTGTCTTTGAGCTCAATTAGACTAACCTGTTTAATTAACGTAAAGGGGTGGGAGATGTTCACTTTTATTCAGACTTAGGTCTGCACATATTGTTAACTTAATTAGTATGCATCCTACAAGGACTCTAATTCTGGATGCAAATTAAAATGATGACAAATTTTAACTTGAAATTTTATGATGTTGAAATTTATGCTGAAATTTAATTTTGAAATTTTAATGTATTATGAATATTGATGTAAATAGAGTTAACGTTGATGTTCGTGGTAGGAATGTGTTTTTTTTTTATGAATGAGGATGAAAGTTTTAACTAGGTGAGCAGCCGAGGCGGGGAGAGTAAAGAGGCGATTATCAGAAGAGAATCACAGCAATCTGGACGGCCCAACGTTGGGGCTCGAGTGTTTTTTTTTACTCTGGTGAGTTTTTTTTGTAGGTTTCACAGAATCTTGACGCCCAATTCGTGAGGCTCGAAACTTAATACGAGTAAACACAGAAATATATATATATATATATATATATATATATATATATGTATATATAATACTTGAAAGTTTGTTTCTTGGGAAAAAGGTCTAAATAAATAAAAAAATTTTTACATTATACTTGTATGTGTGTTAATCAGAATAAAGGTATAGTTGCTTTTACTTCTTTTTCCAATGTTGACGAAGTTCCTTTACTTTGTAAAGTTGTAAAGTGTTTTGAAATTTGTTACTTTTCAGCAGAAAAATAAAAACATTTAACAATATAAATAGTGGGGTAGGACCGGTCCTAATTCAAAACGTGTTCAGACGTATTTTTCATATGTAAAATACACGTGCACCGTTTTGGATCGGCCCTATATAATTTCAATGTAAAATAGTTGTGAAAACATGAATTCTTACATACTTTCAATGTAAAATACTTGTGGGCACGTTTTGAATTAGGATCGGCTTTATATTACTTTCAATGAAACACACGTATGTTGAAAAATGTAAGTGCAGAGAAAAAATGTGTGTAGCTGTTTTGAATTCGGTTTTCTAGCGAGAAGTTATAAAGTATGCCAGATGCAAAATATCGCATTCAAGTCAATTGTGTTGAATTAAAGTGAATTCTGATTTATGTTTAGAGGCTGCAAATACACATGGGCCGGTTTCAATTCCAAATGTGTTCACTCTTGTGATAGGTTGAAAAGTGGGTTGGCAAAGTACGCAGATGGTGGTAATCTGCTATATAAGGAGATTGCTCCTAATATTAATTTAATTAGTCGAAGAAAAGCAATATGGATTTTAATACTCTTAATAAAACCACATATCGCAAACCTTATGTAAATTCAAAAGATCTTGTAGTGAATACTCCCTGTATGTTTGTTGTGGTTTGTTTAGCATTCTTTTTAATCTTCTTTGGGAATGAAACCACTCATAGTTTTTAAAATCTATTTTATTTACGTTTCGATCCATGACCTAGGATCGTTGTCAAAATAATAAAAACTTCAAGTTTGACGTTTATGACATAAATTGAAGGTTACTTTGATTTGTTGATGTTTGAAATATTTGGTTTGAGTACACTAAGCAAAAATTTTTAAAGTTTAAAATAATGATTGCCTTCAATTTGTGTTGCGACCTGGGATCGACTTTCCTACGGTAGCCAATACGCTTAACGTGAAATCAGCTGATTAATTTTATTGGTGAATTTTATATAAATTCAATAATGTTTTCCAAATTATTGAATTTATATAAAATTCACCAATAAAAATTAATCAGCTGATTTCACGTTAAGCGTATTGGCTACCATAGGAAGGTCGATCCCAGGTCGCAACACAAATTGAAGGCAATCATTATTTTAAACTTTAAAAATTTTTGCTTAGTGTACTCAAACCAAATATTTCAAACATCAACAAATCAAAGTAACCTTCAATTTATGTCATAAACGTCAAACTTGAAGTTTTTATTATTTTGACAACGATCCTAGGTCATGGATCGAAACGTAAATAAAATAGATTTTAAAAACTATGAGTGGTTTCATTCCCAAAGAAGATTAAAAAGAAATCTTGTAGTGAATGTGTGTAGTTGAAGTTTTAAAAGTGGAAACAATCAAGACAAAATATGGAGAAAGAGTATTAGTGGAAACAGAAGAGTTCAAGAGTATATTGCCATTGAAATATTTTGAATACCTTCAAGCACATGGAGTGAAACAATTAAATGAAAGTATTGGCTCGAACAAACACGTATACATAACTAGTAAGGTGTTACGTTTTTTTCGTGGCAGCCACGTTGGGAGCCAAAATTTATGCTACGTTGGCTCGTAGCCGTGCGTAACACAAAGAAAATCAAAGAAATGACCGGGCTCAATCGGAGATTAGGGGGGGTTGTAGAAAGCAGACCGACATATAATGTATGCGGCGGTAAGGAGTTAGTCACAGTCCTGCAATAAAAAAAATTAGAATAGCAAACCTGCAATAAAAAAGATTAGTCCTGCAAACCTGAAATAAAGAAAAAGCATAGCAGCAATGAAAAGTCTAAGTTATTCAGTACTTTGTAGAATGTAAATAAAACTGTTTAGATAAACTATATAATATAATCACGATAAAAGCATTACAAAATTTTTTATCACAAAGTGAGGTAATATTGGGGAGTAGCAGAAACGTTTCCTCACACACCAATTAAACATGAATCAGACAAAATATTAACAAAAGATAAATAGATAAGGCACAATTGATATGAGTAATCCAGTAGTATTGATTTTGTTTTTCTTTCTTTTTTTTTTCTTAGTAGCATGCACTTCTATTGTAAAAGGTATCAGAACGACGAAGGATATTGCGAAACAAACAGATAGATATTTAAAGTAATAACAAGTATGAAATAGTTTGTAACAATTTTATTTTCGAATTAATAATTCTCTTCATTAAAGGTACAACGAATATTAAAACACCTTTATTAACTAAAGTAGTAATACGGGTAACAATCAAATTTTTACATTAAAACAGTATCTAGATTCGTTAGTCTATTTGTTTTGGATGTCGGTGTATTCCACAGCCACTTGCACGCGCGTTGAGAGGATTGACAACCCCTCGGGACCCTCCCACCATGCAAGAACGCGGAGAGGCACTCGTCGTTAGGTAAAAGCAGCAACAACATGTTTAGGAAGACAATGGCGAGTGACCTGCGGGTCGCATTAATTGTGAGACACACTTTCTGAGTAACGGTTGGTGATGTATACTCATTATCATAGTATCTAATTTGAAAATTTGTTTAGCGCAACGAAGACTTACAAACTACGCAACGAAAACTTATAAAACTACGTAAAGAAAATTAGCTACACGCAAGGCTTAGGAACGCAAACTTAAAGTTACAACTAAGATTAGACGAATTTGAATCAATGTTAAGAAACCCACTTCACTTCAACACCTGTATTTAGAGGATGGAAAGCAGGAATAATTAGTTGCAGATTCCGCACGGCGATGCAGTTCCCAATCTAGCCAAGGAAAGCAGCCCGGGGTTTGGTTCGTAGTAGCTTTAAGGAATTCTTCTGTGCTTCCTTCTGAAAGCACGTTATTTTGTTTTGTTACATAGAAGTACGAATTTGTTATTCAGTTTATTTGTTGCTGAGCTGGTTTCTCCAGTATCAAATTTAAATTTCACTTAGTTTAGTAGATATGTGACAACACGTGGCTTCAGCATAAAATAACAGCTGCGGCTACATCACTTGTTTGTTTGAAATATGCTGTCAACAATTGCACCCTTGCAAGCAGATGTTTAGTATTACATTACTACCACCTTTGATAAAAAGAAAGAGAATATCTTCGTGAACATTTCGACTTCAAATCGATTTTAGTACTTTTAACTTAACGAGAAATTTTGTATATTAATTTGTAACTGACCTAAACAGATCTGAATGGGTTAGAAAACATTAGTGTAACCAGTCACATTGTGTTGTAATATATTTGAGTAAGAATCAAGTTGATAAACCTTACGTTAATTTTTCAAGTAATTCAAGTATTCATTTAATTTTATTGCATTGAATTTTATTTACAGAAACAAAAAATTATTTCTAGTAAATTAAAATCCACGCTTAAAGTCTTTTATTCTGATCTAGTTTGATCAGACCTGACAACCAAAAAGCAATAAGAATTAAATTTTGATGCTACCCTTATGTAGAAAATATCCTTTTGCATTTTTAGGCATATTTGAGGGACACAAACAGTGTTCCCATTTTCTATGTGACTTAATTATTATTCTTCCTTACAGGAACAGCGTCTTATTCTGTTAAGACAGGTTTTTGTCAGCGAAGGCGATCTTTTTTCTTTGGGTCTCCACGTCCGCCCTTAGAAATTTGCCATGCCATTAACATGAATCAATCTGGACTTGGTGGCGCCTGTTTGTTTTAGTTTGAGTGTGACCCCCACAGATTTTGACTTACCCCCATTGCTCATAGCTCTACCCAAGGAATAGACCCTAGTTACGTCGGAAGACTTTGTTTTGCAGACACCTAACTTGGAGCGTGGTAATTATAAAGTTGGAGAAGAAAAAAACGGCAGCACTGGCGCCGGCAACGTTTGGGGCCTCGAAATTTGTTTGTTCATAATTTGATTTACCTCGAAATTTGTTTGTTCATAATTTGATTTACCTCGAAATTTGTTTGTTCATAATTTGATTTACTTCAAAATTTGTTTGTTCCTAATTTGATTTAGCTAGAAATTTGTTTGTTCATAATTTAATGTATTTAGAAATTAGTTTACTTAAAATTTGGTTGCGTTGAAAATGGTTAGTTCAAAGTCTGTCTTGCACTGAAGTTTGGTTGTTTGAAAGATTGGTTGTAACATTAACCCCATACAGTCAGTTGATTAACTTGGTCGAATTTATTTTGACTTTCGTTCTATTTTGACCCCATATAATTTTTTGATATTGTTTTGGCAAAATTATTTTACCAAAAACACCTTTTGATTTTTGCCTTTAGTAGTACGAATTTGTTTTGATAACTTTTGTAAGGTTCAGATCAGTTAGATTTATCGGTTTGATTCCATTAGGCTTGAGTAATCATGTCGGAAAAATTCCAAATTGTTTGTCTACTTAAAGAAGAATTGGAGTATGAGCTGAGAATCAGAGGAGTGGTGAGTGAGAGACCAGTGTTGGAGAAAAGGAAAATTTTAGGTAGATTGTTAGCTAAAGAAATAGATAAGCCTGGTTGTTTGATTGATCTTTCGTGTTATGAAGTAGACTTTGCAACGGAAAGTAAGGAAATTTCAGCTTCAGTCGAGTCAGTTCGTAATGTTGTGTCCGAATTTGAAGGTGACTCATCAGACTCAATTTTTAGGAGAGCTTGTTCAAGGTTAAACCACCTTTCGGGGCGAGTTAAGCGCATGAAAATTCCTTCAATAAATTCCGAGGAAGCAAGTAAGTTCAGAAATGAGACGGTAGCAACGATATTAACCCTTGAAGCTGAGTTATACGATAAAATCAATAAAAGTACAGAGTCCACCTATTTGGATCGGTCCGTTCTAGTATCTCCTTCAGTTGCTAGTGCACCTATTCATTCGACTTCGTATGTAACGCCTTCCGTACCTATAGGTTCATGGCCTGTAAAATTCTCAGGTGATCCCAAACAACTATATTCATTTTAGATAGAGTTAGTGATTTAGCACAATCTCGTAAGGTATCCGATGCTGATTTATTTGGATCAGCATGTGAACTTTTGTGGGTGACGCTTTAGTTTGGTTTAGAACAGTAAAAATTCATTGAGAGACTGGAACTCCTTGTTAGAACGTTTAAGGAAGATTTTCACCCGGTTCTTCAGATGATAACATTTGGGAAAAGATCAGAAATCGTCGTCAAGGTAAAGACGAAAAGATTATTTTATTTGTCGCGCATATGCAAACCCCGTTTAGTAGACTGACCAACGAGCCAGCAGAAGTTACTAAAGTTAAGATGATAAGGAGAAATTTGGTTCCTGAATATATTTCAGCACTTGCATTGTCGGACATTCAAGATTTGTCTACCTTAGTAAATTTGTGTAAAAGGTTAGAAGAAGCTTCTTTGATGAAACTAAACTTGGTTTCAGCATCTTCTAGTAAACCTGACAAGATTTGCAACCCCTCTAAGCATCCATTTGAGAACAAACATCCTAGGTTGAATGAAAAAGTTTGTGCTGTTAAGAGTAGGGTGGTTCAGAATAAATTAGTTAATCCCCAAGTAACAGTAGCGGATAAGAGCTCTTTGGAGTCCTCAGTTTGTAATTCCTTTAGTCCCGACAAGAGAAATAATTTTGTTTGTTGGAAGTGCTCCCGTAGTGGACATTGGTTTAGAGATTGTAGAGCAACCAGAAAGATTTTTTGTTTTGGATGTGGTCGAAAAGGCGTTAAGGCTACGTCATGTCCACAATGCTCAAAAAACCAGTAAGGCGGCAGGCGCATAGTGGTCGGCATCCTGTTCCGGCAGCAAGTTCATGCAACAAACGTAACTAAGAACAATTAAAGTTAGTATAATTCCGATCCAAACATCCGCCAAGAATTTTTCGTATTGCGGATCTGCTTCAGCAGAAAGAACTTCGTCAACTTCTGAAGCTAATTTCAGTTGGTAAAGGCATTGGTTGAATACGGTGAAACATTTAAAAACACGATCACTCTCACAATCTCGTCTTTAAAAAAATGTACGTTCATATTTTATTTACTTATTATTGCATGCAAGGTAAATTTTACTTTGCATTTTGCAAATGTTTTAGGGAGTTTAAAACCTGACTAAAGTGGCTCCTTTAAAAATTCTGTACAAGTTTATTGCACTTACCCTGATAAAAAAAGGGACCACTACACTAGATCGCACACACATTAATCCTAAGAAGAATCGGTCAAGTTTAGCAAGCAAGTTCTACAACTTTTATTTCAAAAGAAACTCAACTAAAACACAATTAGTAAAGCACGCGTAATCACTATGTGCGTCCGTCAATGTTCCATAACAAGCACGTGCGGTCGAGTAAAACCCGTTTGCCTATAAAGCATCTTTACTTCAAAGGAATAAGAACTACATTACTCTACAGTTAATAAACAACTTTTACTTCACAAGAAAACTCAACTAAAAACACAATTAGTAAAGCAACAAGGAAACAGTATTTTTAACGTAATATATCGGAACCAAGAGCAAACTCAAACTCTCATCTGTTTATATAAACTCGTTGTTACCATAACCTCTTATCGACTATTCTCTACAGTTCGATAATAACATAAGGAACTAAATTTATACGAGCGGCAAGCCAAGAACGATGCAATCCACTCAATATAATACGACGCCTTCGTCAACGGGTTAATAAATATAAAATATAGAAATAGTAATTGCAGAAAGGTATTTACTTATTGAGAAAAAGCGTAAAATGTTCAACGATTAAAAATGCACGTTACAAAGGGATCGATCGGTCTAACTGTCAACATAGAATTTTCAGAATAATATGTCGCTAATCTAAGAAATTAGTTTATTATTATAATAATATACATCTTGTTCTTTACTGTTTAAATTATTATAACACATCTAAGTCGATTGTATAAAGAATGATGTATTAAATTAAAGTGGGTTCTGATTTATGTGCGTTTTACTTTGAGTTTACTACCTTGTTTAGAGAAAGTCTTGTTTCAAAAGAGAAACTTTTATAAAATACTTTTTTATTTTACAAATTGTTGAATATTTTGATCTAACTATTTATAAATGAAAAAGTATTTATTAACTCCCGTTCTTGAAGTATCTGCTGCTCCCCCGCCGCCAGTTCCTCTCTTTTTCGCTTTATTATTTCTAGCTCCAAATCTATACGACGCAGTAGCTTCTCTCCACGCTTTTTAAATGCGTTAAGCAACTCTACTGTGTCATCTTCGTAGGATTTGTCATCTTCACAGCAAACAGCCATATTAGATTCTGTACATAACTTTTTCATAGCCAACATGTTTTTGCCTGATCTCTGAGCATAACATAAAAGATTATTGTAGGTTCACCTTTTCTTTTGTATACTACCTGATGTTTCTGAGAGGATCAGAGTGTGTCAACGATCCGATGATAGCCTCAGAATTTCCAGAATGGTTTTTTGATCTAATCTAACTTATAAATTAGTAGTGTTTTAAAAACACATGTATAAATGTGAAAAAGCACTTACCCAGATATATCTATTACGTCGCTATCAAAAATAGCAGCAGTGTCGAGTTGAGGCGAAGAAGAACCAAAAACTTCTTTAATCAAGTCTTCGTCAGAATGTAATATAATTTGCTCTAGAACTTTTACGTTGGTACTATTACAATTTTTGATTGATGATAAGTTACTCATTTTTAAAAGTTGCTAGTAATAGTAACTAATAATTATACAAGAGATCTGATTGAATACTGTTGGTAAAATCTACGTGAAGTAATTATATTAAATAATAAACTGATCTGTTAGAGAAAATTAAAAATTGGCATCGTTTTCTGAAAAAATTCAGCTCTGTAATCTATTCTAATGAACAAAACAGTATGTAAGCGAATATAATTATACCTCAGCAAAAATAATGAATTAGATTCATTGTCTGAAGAAGAAATTGCAATGAAGGCACATAATAAAAAACCTAAATTAGATTAATTTCGTTTTAGATTACCGCTGACATAATTTATATGCATATATAGGTAATTGTGTGTTTACGCGATTTATGCCGAATAAGAAATTTTTTTAAAAGTACTGCTCAGCAGAAATAATGAATTAGATTCATTGTCTGAAAAAGAAATTGCAATGAAGGCGCATAATAAAAAACCTAAATTAGATTAATTTCGTTTTATATTACTGCTAGCATAATTTATTTTCCATAAAAATTAACAAAAATTGACTTTATATGCATATATAGGTATATAGTAATTTGTGTGTGTGTGTGTGTGTGTGTGTGTTTACGCGAATCATGCTGAATAAGAAATTCTTTTACCTCAGCAGAAATAATGAATTAGATTCATTGTCTGAAAAAGAAATTGCAATGAAGGCACATAATAAAAAACCTAAATTAGATTAATTTCGTTTTAGATTACCGCTGACATAATTTATATGCATATATAGGTAATTGTGTGTTTACGCGATTTATGCCGAATAAGAAATTTTTTAAAAGTACTGCTCAGCAGAAATAATGAATTAGATTCATTCTCTGAAAAAGAAATTACAATGAAGGCGCATAATAAAAAACCTAAATTAGATTAATTTTGTTTTATATTACTGCTAGCATAATTTATTTTTCACAAAAATTGACTTTATATGCATATATAGGTATATAGTAATTTGTGTGTGTGTGTGTGTGTGTGTGTGTGTGTGTGTGTGTGTGTATGTTTACGCGAATCATGCTGAATAAGAAATTCTTTAATTCTATCAACGTACTGGAAAATGTTTTTCTTAATATCGGGTTTTTAAAAAAACCATGAGTGCGTGTAAATTATTATATTTTTCTTTAGATTAATTTCGTTTAAAATAATGCAATACAAATGATCCTTAACTAGTAATATATATAAAATAAGTTTTAGATTACCGCTGACACAATTTATATGCATATATAGGTAATTTGTGTGTTTATACGATTTATGTCGCATAAGAAATTTTTTAAAGGCACTGTTATATGATAAAACTGCAGAATGTTTTTTTAATACTGAGTTTTTTAAAAACCATGAGTGCGTGTAAATTATTAAATAAAGACGGTTTAATCTGAGACATTTTTTCAAATTTGCTTTGTTTTTTATTAAAAGATTTTATACGTAACCATAAAAAATAGCGCTGTAATGATAGTGTATTTTCTGTACACACATCATAAATCAAAGGTCGTATAAAACATTTTTATTACTATACTGCAAACAAGAAATTTTTTTTCGTAAACGCAGCTGAATGAAAAATGATGTTGTATGCCAACTCTTTTTACAGTTGTTTTGCTTACGTCAGATGATATTTTTGTATAAATAGTAAATAGAGCTATACGTATATTAAGTAGTGTATTTGATTTGTATATAATTATGAATTCTGAAACCGTGTCCGAGATTAGTAGCACTATTTTGAGATTAACTGTAAAATGCGTGAATCTAATCAAATCAGTAAATGAAATAACGAAACACATTTTAATTATCAAAGCAAATATTAGTATATTGAAGCTTGCTATTAGAAATAAGGTATACGAAGACAATCGACAAGAAAATCCTAGTAGGCTGGAATCTAATTTGGCACATCTTAAAAGCTACCTTGTACGATTGAGACACTTGAAACGCTTTTTGGAATATCGTGGTAAAGGTGTTGATGCAACGCTTTCTAGAGGTCATACTCGAAAAAATTTGATTTGGCATGATGTACAATCATGTTTTGGAAGTCGAATAATTACGGGACTTATTACCAATTTAAATTATAGAGATCCTTTAGTGTTCTTAGACAAGGCGTTCGCTAGTTTTAACCGCAAGATTGTTGCTTGCTTAAAAAAGTCAATGTTGAAAGTTAATGTAATATTTGCCGCTAACTTTGTTAAGCCTACAACTGGTGAAATAGATTTGAAAACGTTTCCTACTGCAAATTGTCACATCGATATAAATACCAATCTCAAGCGGTGGTATAAGGAGAACGTATTGAACAAGATTTCGAAGCGATTAGGAGAATTTAGCGAGAAGGATTCTGGTTGGGCAATCCAAGAAGTTTTACACTTGAAGGTAAATATAAACAATCATGATCCACTTAAAGGAGGGTGTTTAACGTTTGTACCGGTTCCGGACTTTATAAAAAAAAAAGCTGTGGTAAATGTAATAAATAACGACCAGCATTGCATTCTTTGGAGCTTGGTTTCCGCTTTATATCCTGCTAAACAAAAGAGTCAGAGAATATCTAGCTATCCACATTTTGATTGAGTATTACGCTACAATTCTATTCAGTTCCCAATCGCATAAAAAGACATAAAAAAAAAATTGAGAAGCTTAACAATCTCGCAATTAACCTATATTGTATAGAAAATACTAAAATACTACCATTTTGTTTAAGTGAAAATTTTAAAAAAATTGAACCTATTAATCTGTTACTTTTAAATAATGATTCCTTACAATATTCTCGTTCGACAAATGCTAATGAGAATCACTTTCATTTTACTTGGATTAAGGATATGTCAAAATTATTTGCAAAACAGTTGTCTTCACATCACCATAAAAAATTTTTTTGTTATAGATGTTTAAATAATTTTAGTACAGCAGCATTACTTAAGTGTCATTCGAATTATTGCGAAAAACAGAATACTTGCTCAATAAGATTACCCGAAGAATCCGAAAAGTATATAACATTTAAACATTTCCACTATCAAGAAAAAGTATCATTTGTAGTTTATGCAGATCTCGAATGTATATTAGAACCATGCAATGAGTCTGAGGTAATATTAAACACAGTCCGTTACCAAAGGCATATACCCTTTAGTGTAGCGTACTATTTGAAATGCTCGTATGATAATAAATATTCCAAATTTCAATTGTATCGCGGAAAGGATTGTATAGAATGGTTTGTTGCTCAATTGAAACTGATTTCAGAAACGACTAATAAAATTTTCTGTAACCCAAAACCTATGAATCCTTTAACGGAAGAACAAAAGTCAGCATTTAAATTTGCCCTTTACTGTCACATTTGCAATAAACCTTTTAGTATAGATGATATTAGAGTTCGCGATCACTGCCACTTTACAGGTGAATTTTGAGGAGCGGCTCATCAAGATTGCAACATCAATTATCATAATTCTTATATGATACCGGTAGTTTTTCATAACTTATCAGGCTACGATTCGCATTTCATTATTAAAAAAATCTCCTTAGAGTTTTCAGGTTCGTTAAACATTCTACCAATAAATAAGGAAAAATACATATCTTTTACAAAATATGTAAAAGGTATGAAAGTTAGTTTTAGATTTATCGATTCATTCAGGTTTATGGAATCTAACATCGAAAAATTAGCTTCCTACTTAGATGATAATAAAAAATCCATCACCAGGGAAAATTGTAACACTGATAATGAGTTTCAGTTACTTACGAGTAAAGGCATATTTCCCTATGATTACATTAACTCTTGGGATAGGCTCAATAAAACCGATTTACCCTGTAAAACAGCATTCTTTAATCGTTTGCGCAATGAAAAAATCTCAGATGAAGACGACAATCATGCTAAACACGTTTGGCAAACATTTAATATAAAAACACTAGGGGACTATTCAGACCTATATTTAAAAACAGATGTACTGCTCTTGACTGATATATTTGAAAACTTTAGAAAAACTTGTATGTTCACGTATAAGTTAGATCCGCTTCACTACTTTACAGCTCCTGGTTTAGCTCTAGATGCAATGTTAAAAACGACGAACGTTAAACTCGAGTTGCTTACTGATATTAAAAAGATAATGTTTTTAGAACGGGGAATTCATGGCGGTGTTTCTCAATGTTCGAATAGATATGCTAAAGCAAATAACAAATATATGAATGCAGATTATGATCCAAATTTCGATTCTAAATATTTAATGCATTTTGATGTTAATAATTTATATGGGGCTGCAATGTCTGAATATCTTCCATATGGAGAATTTGAATTTTTAGATGGTACCAGTCCAGATATAGTACGTTTAGACATACTTAATATTTCCGATGATTCTGATGTAGGATATATTTTTGAATGCGATTTACACTACCCAGTATCTTTACATGAAATTCACAGTGACTTACCTTTAGCGCCTGAACATATGATACCACCATTACCTTCTAATAAATCAAACTTATAGAAATTACTTACAACTTTATATCCAAAACTCAACTATATTATTCACTACAAGAATTTAAAAATGTATTTAAGCTGCGGCTTAGAACTGAAAAAGATTCATAAGGTTCCTCGGTTTAAACAAGCACCTTGATTAAAAGAATACATTGATTTGAATACGAAATTAAGACAACAGTCAAAAAACAGTTTCGATATATGCTTTTATAAAAATATGATAAATTCGGTTTATGGAAAGATGATGGAAAACGTACGGAAAAGGAAAGATGTGAAAATAGAGACCGAATGGGAAGGACGGTTTGGAGCTCGTAGTTACATAGCGAAGCCTAATTTTCATAGTTGCACTGTGTTAGACAAAGATCTAGTCTTAATAGAAATGAATAAATTAGAGGTTTATTTAAACAAACCCATTTATGTAGGTTTCTCTATTCTAGATATTTCAAAAACCTATTTATATGAATTTCACTATAGTTATATAAAATCGCAATTTGCTAACAAAGCAAAGCTGCTGTACACAGATACGAAAGATCCCGGGTTCGAATCCCGACACGGTCCGCTTGAAAAATGTTAGGCGAGCATTTTTCACAAAAATATACCCTCGTTCGGATGAGAGGTAAAATGGAGGTCCCGTGTGTGAGTGTTGTCACGCACGTTAAAGGTCCCTACCTTGCTTGGAACAGCAAGGGTTCGGCAAAATTCCAAATTTTTCAGGTAAAAAAAACTCGCCTCCTGGCCAATGTAGTACCTTCGGGTGGAGCATTGGAAAATCACATGTAATGTACACAGATACGGATAGTTTGATATACGAGTTTAGCGCTGAAGATATTTACTCTTATATCAAACAAGATATTCATAGATTTGATACTTCCGATTACGACCCTCATAACAAATATCATATTCCATTATCAAATAAAAAGGTTCCTGGTATTATGAAAGATGAAAACAATGGTGATATCATGCTAGAGTTTGTAGGGCTTAGATCTAAAATGTACACTTACAGAGTTCAGGATAGGATAATATAAAAGTCAAAGAGATCTTCCTTAGCAAGTATTAAGCAAATTTCTTTTGACGATTATAAGAATGCTTTGTTTTATAAACAGACTGTACAGAAACAGCAATGTTTAATTAGATCAGTCAAACATGATGTCTTTACTATTAAACAAAACAAAATTGTTGTTAATCCAAGTGATGATAAAAGAATTCTTAGTACCTCAACCACTGATACTAAACCTTGGGGGTATAACTATACACTCAGAAATGACTTGTAAAGCTTCAACCACTGGCTCAAATAAAGAATGCAATTTATTTTATCTCGATTAACATATAATATTTTTTAGTTATAAAACTTTAGTGTTATGTTTATACCTGCACAAGTACGCCGATTTTCGTTTTTGGATGTATCTAAAAATAGGATACCTTTCAATCTGCCCGAGTTTGAACTATATTAGTATAAATGTACTGTAGAGAAAAATAGTAGTAGTAACCGTTCTGTTTAAAAAATCCAGTTTGTTAATAACATACCAGTTAGTTTATTTGAAAAATGTATAACAAAACTTTTATTTAAAACTGTCAATGTTTATGGCTGTTTACTAAATCACTTAATAATTCAAACATGTAAAAGATATTGTAAAAACATGTAAAATATTAATAAATAGACTGTGATTGCTAAATGATTTATTGTTTTTTCATAATTTGTAAAGGTACAGTAATAATAATAATAAAGTAATTATAATATTCTTATGCTGTTTGAGAGTGGATTGTATTTGACTATCTTATCATGAAGTATAAGGCAATGACAAGATGTATTTGGCAAAACGTTTCTGCTAGTTTCAAATTCTAATCTAATATCGACAGTACCAGATTTTAACGCTTCGTTTTGTCTAGAACAATCTATGACTACTAATGGTGCAATACTTCGTAAATCTTTAGGATTAAAAAGTGGTTCATTTTCCTTTTTGTAGTATGATTGCTGAAACTGAGCATACATCTCATATAACAACGCAGTCTGTTTATTCTCAAACTTCAAATTTAAGTTATCGTACGGGAAAATTTCTGAATTTAAATAGTTTCATGTTGGTTAAATAGCAATGATCAAAACGACTGTAGTTGCTCATGTATCAATTTTTTCGGTTGGTTTGGAAACCAACAATCACAAATCTTGGTTTTTCTAATTGTGCTGTTGTTTTAATGTTCCATGTATGACGTTGCGTTTCTTGTAGAAGTTGATATTCATGCAACTCCCATCCTCTAAACGGAATATGCAAATCCTGATTTTGTGCAACGCATTCTATTAAATTAATTCGTTGAGTATCATCAACGGCTACATGCGGCATTTTCCATAAAACTTTGTTTAAAACAACTTTTATTTCTTCATCGGGTGTAGCTTTAATTATAGCATTAGTATCAAAACTAGAACGTAGTAAAACTAACTCATGACGGAGGTTTAAAATAATTTTTTTTAAATCTTCGCATAATCCGAGAACCATTGAAAGGTTTATTGCAACATTAAAATTCCCATTAGCATCAACTACAGTATTGCCCGAAATAAACAGTACTGAAATTGTAATTGTTTTGTATATTTAAAAAATACATATTATTGACACTTTATTATATGTTCTAAATGTGCACCTCCTCGTTCGAGACAGACTTCATAACGATGTTCTAAGTTTCTGGTCATGTTATTGAATAAGGGTTGTCTCAGGGCTGCGAAGAAGACTCTAACGGCATCCTTTAATTCATCGATGGTTTGTGGTGCCCGTTTGAAAACGGCATTTTTAGCCATGCCCCAAATGTATGCGTCTGGAGGTGTGAGGTCTGGAGAATGTGAAGGATAAGGGAAGTCAGTAAATCGTGATATGAATTTGCTTGGAAAATGTTCTTGAAGAAATTGACGAATTGCGGCAGCAGTATGGCAAGTTGCCCCGTCCTGCTGAAAAATTGGTTTCGAAATGCCAAGTTACGTGCACGACAGAATTGACGTAGATCAGGGATAAATCGTGTTAAAATTTGTCTGTACCTCTGTTGATTAAGTGTGACTTGCCTACCATTCTCTTCGATAAAGTACGGACCAATGATTCCGTGTCCGGAAACAGCACACCAGACACTCACTTTTCACTATGTAAAGGAACCTCTTGAACCTCATCGGGTCTGGCAAAGCCCAGAAATCGATTTGTGCGACGATTCACATAGCCTGACAAGTGAAAATGTGCTTCGTCTGAAAACCAAACATTTTTCAAAAATTCAGGTTTTCATACTATAACGCGAGAATTCTGGCGCAATATTCCACTCTACTGCGATAATCCCGAGGATGTAGTTGTTGATGTACCTGAATCACATACGAAAATGTACCCAGCTCCTTCAGGATTCTTTGAAAGGAAGTTCTTTTTAAATCAAGTTGTAACGCTGTCCTTGCCTGGCTGACTTTCGGATTTTCTAAGATTTGCTCAAAAACACGTTCATGGTTATTGTTGTTGTTGACTGTCCTGGGACGCCCTGAGTTTCCTTTTCGTTGGCACAATACACTACCTGTATTTCTAAACTTTTCAATAACCTTCAAAATTACAGCATTACTTGGAGAACGTTTATTAAACCTTTGTGTGAATTGATCAGACACGTATAGCAAACTTGCACCATTATGTCGGCCGATTCCGTATGAACGAAAATAATGCTCTACCAGAAACACTTTCTCCTCTGTACTTAACACCATTTTTAACAATTAGGCCCTACTAATTACTTGTTTGAGGTTTACTTGACAGGTCTATACTAGCTAACTTGAGTGTGACAGCGCACGCATAAAAACACCGCCAACTTAGTTTCAGTACTGTTTATTTCGGGCAATACTGTATTTGTGAATCATTCATAGGAAACCACCCAGCGTTTTGTAAATGTTTACTTTGATTGCTATTATATGAAACATATCCCTTCATTATAGACGTTAATCCAGGATTCCGAACACGATCTACAATGATACCACCAATCTCAGACCTAATTTCATTAAAAAGCAGCAAAATTCCATTATTTACAAACTTTGCTGTCTGAGACGGCGTTCCATCTGTTCTAATTAATTTGCCTTCTATGTACAGCATGCTCTTCGATGGTAAGGTGTATACATCTTGTTGTTGTATAGGGATTCGAATTTCATCATTATTGTTTAAAGATGTGTTAGCATAAGGTTGATGAGTATGTTTTTCAATATTAACAATTGCATTGTCGAAGTAAACTTTTTCACGCACGTTCAGTATTTCACTATTCATTCTACTTTTTAATTAAATATATGCAGCCCTAACGATTGTAGAAACTGCCGGTTTTGTGTTGTTAGCGGTCTTGAAACAATCAATCGAGTGTCGATTGCTTTGAAGTTTCCAGCATTTATATCAATTCTTGACATGTTGCGTGCATTATACTTAATACCCATGGCTATTGCAGATTTTTTTTAAATGCAACCTTACAGTTAGTAGTTCTCCTCTGAAATTAACTAAATTTCCATCTTGATCTAACACTTTAACTACTATTTCATTTATTATACGTGACCTGATTGGTAGATATATAATCGTAGGTGGGCACTCGACAATTTTAAAACCTGCAGGTACTTGAGGGAAAAATTCGTGTATTACATGGGCTGGTTTACCATTTAAATAGTATCCACTTGCAATATTACAATCGATTAAAACTGCATTCACTTTACAAATGTTGATCGCGTAGTCTGCTTGATGCGTGACATATGCTAGCAATTTTCGCGGATTGAAACCAAGTAGAGAACCAATTAAATCCTTTTTGGTAAAATCCACATCTAGACTACATTTAATACTACATTTAAGTGTATTATTGTCAGCTGTAATTTCTATATACACTGGCGTCTTTCTAGCGCTTCGTGATTGTTCCATACGACCACGCCATCTTTTATCACCTAAAGCTTTTTGAAGATATTTATTAATTTCTCTAATCTCATAAGCACCTTCAGGTATTTCTATGAATTCTCCGTTAGATCCATAATAAAATTTATTATTTATTCCTTTTTCTATGTTTGGAATTGTATTATAAGACTCAAAATTTGTTAATCCTAATACGTACTCCGAATCATTATCCAAGTTTATAGGCGGATTAAAGTTGCTTGTTAAAACTGAAGTGTTTCCCGTTAGAGTAAAAGTGTACGACATGACAACTTCGTACGCAGTTCTATGTACTACTTAGAAATTGTAAGCATAAATGACCGCAAAACACAGTACCGTACGATTGTTCTTGGTTAATGTTCTAAAGAATTTTACATTTACCCCCGCTATTCAAATAACTTATCAACTCTGTTGGCGGTCGCAGGTTTCCGTAGCTGTCATAGTAAATAGCGCTACTACCGTACTTTTTATAAGAGGTCCAGTGCGTGCCTAAACCTTCTATTCCATCTAAATTAATTATACCACATTCTTTTAAATTAACTTTCTTGGGAAGATTGTTTCTCATGAACACTCCACGGAAATATGGTACATCTAATTGCTTAACAAACTTTATTAATTCTACATTGCTTAGTGCTCGATTAGGTAAAATCAAGTTGCGTTCCTTTGAGGTTTTGCAGGGGCTAAAAAAGACCAAAACCTTTTTTATAAGGTTTGATGTACATGCCGTTTCCGACTGCAATGTCCTCCATTGCCTTGTTATTACGTTGTTTTTCCGCTAGTTGTTCCTTAGCTATTTTAGTATCTGAAACTGCTTTTGCAACAGCAGCTGCACCTCCAGTAAGAGTACCAAGAGCGCTTAGGCCTGCAAAAATTGGTATTAGTGGTAGAAAACCTCGTGTTTTAGGAATTGATATAATACGAGCTGATTTAATATGCTTCTTTTGTTTTGCTGTATTGGCTGACTTAATTGCTATGTTGATTGCATCCATAATATTAGATCCCTTAGCCTTTTTTAAAGCTGTATGTTACGTAACACAAAGAAAGTCAAGAAATGACCCGGCTCAATCGGAGAGTAGGGAGGGGGGGTTGTAGAAAGCAGACTGACCTATGATGGATGCGGCGGTAAGGAGTTAGTAACACTACCTGCAATAAAAGAAATTAGAATAGTAAACCTGCAATAAAAAAGATTAGTCCTGCAAACCTGAAATAAAGAAAAAGCATAGCAGCATTGAAAAGTCTAAATTATTCAGTACTTTGTAGAATGTAAAAAAAAAGAAACTGTTTAGATATAATAACGGTAAAAGCAATACAAAAATTTTTAGTACAAAGTGAGGTAATATTGGGGAGTAGCAGAAACGTTTCCTCACACACCAATTAAACATAAATCAGACAAAATATTAACAAAAGATAAATAGATAAGACGCAATTGATATGAGTAATTCAGCAGTATTGATTTTTTTTCTTTCTTTTTTTTTCTTAATCGCAGGCAAGTCTATTGGGAAAGGTATCAGAACGACGAAGATATGGCAAAACAAACGGATAGATATTTAAAGCAATAACAAGTAAGAAATAGTTCAACTTACAAAAAGTCCTTCCGCAACGCTTCCTTGCAACTGAAGTGTGGGATTCAACGATGTCCTGCACTAACGAAGCACTACACCCTTGACTGTGAGGGTGTTGATGGAATTTCCTACACTCCACACTAATCACTAATCACTCCTACGTATTTCACTGGGGTTAGCAGCAGACAATATCACGCGTCGTAACTAGGTACTTGATAAATTTCTTGGTAATTCTATTTCCTAAGACAATAATTTCGAAATATTCGGAAGCACTAGTTTGATTTCAACTGGGACCAGATGTATATTATTTTCATAAACATCCCCATAAGCAGTGAGAAACTACCGCCAATACCTTAGTAAACCGGTAATCTATTATATTTCACAAACACGAAACCTGCACAAGCAAAGATCTATTTTAGATTCTTTGTTGTTCGAAAATTCAGAAACTACAGTAGCACTGTATTTAAATAATTCAAAGTATGCGCCACTCCGAAAAGAAAAAAAAGGACCGCGAAACTAGATCGCACCCACACCGTTTTAATATCAAAAGACAAAACAACTAAAAAGAACCATAATGGGTAAAGCACGTGTATCACTTAAGTACGTCCGTCAAAATGTTCCGTAAAACATTTATCTCACAAGACAAACAACTAAAAACACCATTAGTAAAGCGATGCGTAATCACTAAGTCAATGTTCCGTAAAAACTTTTATTGTACAAGAAAAACAACTAAAAACAATTAGTAAGACACGCGTAAGCAATAAAAACCGTCCGTCACATGTTCCGTATTTTTAACGTACGTAATCCATCGGAACACAGAACAGAACTTCCCAACTCGTGGCTATTATATCTGCTTATCGACTATTATCTAGACCTGTATATTCACATACGGAACTAAATTTATATGAATGGCATTTATTAATGAGAATCAAGCTTCAATTTATCTATCTTTTTAAAATTAATACACGCGAGGTAAATTGCATACAATATGAAAACTATTTGGACGTATTTACTTGATACAAACAGCGATTCGCTTATTTTAATACGACGCACTCGCCTAAGGAGTTAATAAATATCAAATATAAAAAAAATAGTAATTTGTAGAAATGTATTTTTGGAATTGAAGATAGCGTAAAAAGGTTAAATTACAAAAATTAACGTTACACGTGCTTGTTTGATAATACATACTTTTAATTCCTAGCGTACTTCTTATTTTACGTTTTTTTATTAGTTTTCTTATTTTATTGATATTTTTTGTTCTCAGTGATGCACAGGCACCCATACCAAGTTTTACTATAGCTTTCATTGCGTTAGCTACTCTAAATGCTGCTACTTTTTCACCTAAAGACGAGTCACCAGAATTTAGTCTTTCTGTAGCTAACTGAGCTAACTTCGAATCTGCTTGATGGCGTTTAGATAGATCCTTTTCTTTGGAGTATGCAATATCGTGCTCCTTACAAGCCTCGTCTAACTTGTTTATTCCCTTGTCTCCCCGAGCTAACCGTTCGATTAGTTTTGTACCCGGACCGCAAAATTTGTAACCCGAAATATGCGCTTCAAATGGTAAATTGTTAATTACAGTATTTAATAGTCCGTTCCCAGTAGTTTTAGAATTATTATATGTAATTATTAGCGGACAACTATCCTCACAAGCTGTGCAGTAAATAAATAAAGTATTGTGAATTAATGATTCTTTATATACTCGTCGTTTCTTATATATATAATTCCACTTTTTTTACAAATCGAATTTAGTACTTGCAAACATGCGTGTTGTGAAACAATCAACACCTTTAACCATAAACAATAATGACATTGGCGTGCAATCCTTAGCTAAAAGAAAAACATAGCGTTCTTCTGCCTTCATCTATTCGATGTCTAGTTGTTGGTCCATCAAATTGCGGTAAAACCAACGTTATGATTGGGTTGATAGAACATCCTAATGGTTTAAAGTTTGAAAACGTATATGTTTATTCTAAATCACTTTATCAACCAAAGTATCAATACTTTGAAAGTCTACTGCGACCAATAAAAGGGATCAAATATTATACATTTTCCAGTTCTGCTAATATTATATCACCATCTGATGCTCGAAATAATTCTATATTTGTTTTTGATGATGTAGCTTGCGATAAACAAGGTATCATTAGGGAATACTTTAGTATGGGGCGTCATAAACAAGTAGACAGTTATTACCTTTGTCAAAGTTATACTCGTATACCTAAGCACTTACTACGTGATAATGCTAATCTTTTAGTTTTATTTAAACAAGATGATTTAAACTTAAAACACATATATGACGATCACGTCAATACTGACATGAAGTATGATAAATTCCGTGAAATATGTGCTGCTCGTTGGCAAGACAAATACGGTTTCTTAGTTGTAGACAAAGATAGTGATCCAGGTCAAGGAAGGTACCGAATAGGTTTTGATCACTTCATACATATTTAAACCTTGAGAGACGCAAGTATCGTTAGTATCGAAGAATTTTTTTTATTACAATAAACTTTTACGCAATGAACAAGGAGGCGATAAAACTTAAAAGAATTTTAATTAAGAAAAGAAACATTGTAAAAACAAATTGCGCCAGTTAAAAGATAATGAAGTCGTCCAAGTGGAATCAATCTTACCCATAACATCGCGATTAGAAACTATTGCTAATAAACTGGATGGGGAAAGTGTGGTAAAGAAAGAAAATTTAAAGAAGAAGAAGAAGAACTGCCTCATAGCAGTGTAAAAAAAATTAAACCTAAATTGCTAGAAAGGAACGTTGACTATATTGATTCGCCGGTTATTGCTCAGCATATACCGAATATAAAAAATGATGCCATAGAGGAAGATGATGATGATGATGTTGAGAATGAATACGAAGCAGAAATTAATCGAAATGCACAAGAAGCCCAGGAATATATACAAAGCTTTGCCGATTCACCTGGTATGACACATTATCTCGAACAGCTACATCCGCTACCTCGAGAATATATTTACAATATGTTTAAAGATGTTAAGAACGAATTTGATCATAAATATGGTATTAGGTTTAACTCTGATTCAAATGGTCTTATGATAGGCAATTCAAATTTCGCGTTGGATGATGAAAATGTTCTAATAAATGATTTGAAATATAAAGGTACTCCTGGATTATACGAACTACTGTTTAAAAAATATCCTGTCGGGTACAGTCCGCAAGATCTAAAGTCGTACCTTGATATTGTGAAAAGAACAAATGCTAATAGAAGACATTATTCTGAAACAGAACAAATTCAGGGTAATACTTCGTATAAGTACAAAAATATAATATCTACATTAAACATACTTCCCCAAACACCCCGTAGACCTAGAACATTACCCTATAGAAAGCGTCTTGGAGACGGTATGACAATGGAAGTATCAAATAACGCTATAGATTATTTATATTGGAATGATCCCAATGAACTTGTTGATAGATTACGACTTTTAGTTTCATCACAGACTGCTGGACACACAGGTCACGGCAACGAAATAAATTCGATCATTGAAGAATTGCGTGAGGCAAAAGTAATTAGATGATATGACAATTGACAAATTTGGAAGGCACTTACATAACCGTAAAATAGATATAAGTGAACAGGAATATGAAAACAAAAGTGAAGGTTTTGAAACCTTGATTGAGTATAAGTTACATATGCTACATTACACGGTAGTAGCAACGTTTTACTCTAATACATTCCTCGACGGTGATAAGACATTTCTTATTTTCAACATTAAACATAATTATGAATTTCCTTATGAGGAAGCAGTCATTGAGAATATTAAAGGATACCCGCAAGACATTGAAATTCTTATAAACGAAAAAAGTTATGTAATTGCACAGTTACAAGGATTTTTGCTTAAACGTATGGATGTAATCAGCTTTCGTGACAGCGGTGCTATCATAAACAATACCATAATGTTTCTTGATTTTATATTTAAAGTTCATTTCAAAGCAAGTGGAGCCCACGACATTCAAACATAGAAGTATTTATTAATTGTATTTAATAAATCCTGATTAGAAAAAAGTATTATGATAGTTGCTCAATCAAAAGTGAAAGAGGATATAGTAAATGAACTTCATAAACCAGCAAGAATAAATTTCAAGAGACCCAAAGTGATAGTAAAAGGTTTAAATGACCTTCTTCAGACCGATTTGATTGAAATGTTACCATATTCGCAAACAAAAAAGGATTTAAATACATTTTAGTAGTTATCGATTGTTTCTCCAAATACGTATGGGCTGTACCACTTAAAAGTAAAACGGGTATTGATGTTTCTGCTGCAATGAAAACAATTTTAAATAAATTTAAAAATCCACCAAGAAATTTGCAGTCTGATTTTGGTAAAGAATATTATAACAAACACTTTCAATCCTTAATGCAGACATATGGCATAAACCATTATATTGTTTTTCTACAAAGAAAGCATGCATTGTGGAACGTGTATTTAGAACTTTAAAGGAAAAATGTGGCGCTTGTTTAACCTGAACGGTTCTTACAATTGGATAAAAATTTAAGCGATATTGTGAAACAATACAACAATACAGTTCACAATACTATCGGAGTCAAACCTGTAAAAGTTGATAAATCAAATGAAAAACTATTCTTAAATCATCATTTACCCACATCAAACTTGCAACCAAAATACCAAAATATTCAATTAAAGACAGTGTGAGGATTAGTAAACACAGGGAAGCATTTACGAAAGGTTACACGCCAAACTGGTCAAATGAAATTTTAAGATTAAAAAGGTAAACGTAACCAATCCGACAACATATATATTAGAAGATCAAGACGAGAAAAAATCAAAGGTGCATTTTATGAAACGGAGTTGCAAAGGTTAAACATCCAGGAATTTACCTGGTAGAAAAGTCCTAAGAAAGAGTGGAAATAAAGTATTTGTAAAATGGTTAGGCTTCTCTAACGTACACAATAGCTGGATCGATAAAAATAATGTTTGCTAGAAGTTGTTATAATAATAGTTAATAAAGCTAACATTGTAAAATTATATTAAAATAAATAATACAGACAAAATCTTTCTATTGTTTTTTATTATTATCAAGCCATTCTTTTAATAAAAAGGTATTTTGTTTTGCACATTGCAGATTATTATTGCTGTGTCTACAACAATGGATGTTATATTTTAAACGATTGGTGATTTTTAACTCCGATAGCTTAGGACAACCTAGTGCAAGCATATCAGTTACAAAGTTTTGCATTATATATGTTTCAATCAATTTCTTTTTTTCTAGACCCTTCACAAATACTTCTTCACCGGGTCGGATGATTTGCTTCAAATAAAGCGCTATATATGATGACACCATTCCAGCCGTTGAAGATTCATCCCAAGAAAGACCATGAATATTCCTTGTCACCCAGTCGTTATGTTTTATATGATCTTGACAACTAGACTGCATTGGCAGTTTAAAAATTTGATGCCAAACATCACGTAACAACAAGTCCAAAACCGCAATTTCTTTGCACACAAACTCGTTTTTCTTGTATTTAAATCCCTGAATATCAATTATATACATGTTTGTATGTAAATATATGCAGTAAACTTCGACTAAATAAATTAATATTAGGAGCAATCTCCTTATATAGCAGATTACCACCATCTGCGTACTTTGCCAACCCACTTTTCAACCTATCACAAGAGTAAACACATTTTGAATTGAAACCGGCCCATGTGTATTTTGCAGCCTCTAAACATAAATAAAAAACATAAATCAGAATCCACTTTAATTAAACACAATTAACTTGAATGCGATATTTTGCATCTGTCATACTTTATAACTTCTCGCTAGAAAACCAAATTCAAAACATCTACACACATTTTCTCTGCACTTACATTTTTCAACATACGTGTGTTTTGAATTTGAAAGTATATAAAAATTCATGTTTTCACATTTTACATTAAAAGTATATAAAGCCGATCCTAATTCAAAACGTGCCCACAAGTATTTTACATTGAAAGTATATAAGAATTCATATTTTCACAACTATTTTACATTGAAATGTTTTTACAACTATTTTACATTGAATTATATAGGTTGATCCTAATTCAAAACGGTGCACGTGTATTTTACATATGGAAAATACGTCTGAACACGTTTTGAATTAGGACCGCCCTACCTACTACTAATATATATATATATATATATATATATATATATATATATATATATATATATATATAGAAGAATAATCCACATTTGGAATGCAAATGAATGCTTAATATATATATACAGCCTGTTTCAAATTAACTCGGCACCATTGCTAACTTTGTTATTATTGGAGCTACGAGGTTGGTTAAATGAGCAAAGAAGCTTAGTTTTTACAGCTGATTACCGTGGACAGCGCAAAAAAATAATTGAACATCGCTGTTTCGAGATATTGATCAAAACACTTACTTTTTAAATGGAACACCCTGTATATTTTTTATTTAAATGAAAGAGAAATAAATTCTTAACAAATGTCTTATACACTCTTATATCAAAATCCTTAAGATAAAGTACATATTAACAAATTTGTAATTTAATTAAGATAGTCTTGACTTTTAAATAAACCATTTATTTAACACACTAAAATTACATAAAATGTTCAAAAATCCTCCATTTTCTTGAATGCACATTAAAGTTTGCCTAATAACATCCCCTGTAGCATTTGCAATACTTCTACCGTCAATTGAATTAATACTTAATCGAATACTGTTTTCTAATTCTGCTACATTGGTATATCTTCTTTCGTAAACGTTATTTTTTACGTTGTCCTAAAAGAAAAAATTTAAAGGCGACAAGTCTGGTGAACTAGGTGGCCACTTTATAGGACCATTTGTTCCCATCCACCGGTCTTCAAAACGTCTTTGCATCATTGCGCCAACTTCGCGAAAATTATGTGCTGGAGCTCCATCTTGCTGGAAGTAAATGGTTTGGCGATCTTCTAGATTAATATCATCCAGGTACTCTTCAAAAATTTCTTCCATAATGTTCATATATCTAGCTCCAGTAAGCGATCCGTAATAAAACAAAATGCCCACTATTTTACTACCAATCAAACCACACCATACATTTAAACTAAACTTTGTTTGTGGATGGGATGGGAAAGTTAACAGTGGATTTTCGCGTGACCAGTAATGCATGTTTTTACGGTTAAACATTCCAGAATTCGAAAAATTTGATTCGTCGCTCTAAATTATATTTTTCACGAGGCCAGGATTTTCTGTACGCGAAACAACTAACCAACGACTTATTTTTTTGTCGATATTTATAAGCAATAGATTTATGTTTTCTTAATATTCAATAAATGACTGTTAAAGAAAAGTTACTATTTTTTACCAAATCTCTAATAGAATCATTTAGAAATGCTTCAAATTAAGTTAATACATTTGTTTCAATGTTTTTACTAATTATAAATCTCTTTCTAGTGCTTTTCTTCAAAAACAAATTTTCCTTGTCTTTAAATTTTCTATACAGAATTAGAAAATATCTTCGGTCTGGAGAATATTGATTAGGAAAGTTTTCGCAATAGCAATTTGATGCTCTGGTAGTATTTTTTCTATTTATTATAAAAGCTTTCAACATATCACACTTATCTTCATGAGTAAAAGGCATTCTAACAATGTTATTAATACTTCTTAAAGTTAGCTGCTACAATTAAACACACGAAATGACAAACTTGTTAAACAAATGAATTCTGTTCAAACATCCGCGCCTACCTTGATTAAATTACAAATTTGTTAATATTTACTTTATCTTAAGGATTTTGATATAAGAGTGTATAAGACTTTTTGTTAAGAATTTATTTCTCTTTCATTTAAATTAAAAATATACAAGGTGTTACATTTAAAAAGTAAGTGTTTTGATCAATATCCCGAAACAGCGATGTTCAATAATTTTTTTGCGCTGTCCACGGTAATCAGCTGTAAAAACTAAGCTTCTTTGCTCATTTAACCAACCTCGTAGCTCCAATAATAACAAAGTTAGCAATGGTGCCGAGTTAATTTGAAACAGGCTGTATATATATATAGATATATATATATATATATATATATATATATATATATAATACTTGAAAGTTTGTTTCTTGGGAAAAAGGTCTAAATAAATAAAAAAATTTTTACATTATATGTGTGTTAATCAGACGTCTAGCAACTCGCATCAAGGTGTACATAATTTATACAGAAAAACAGTATTTTAATTTGTGACGTAAATGTTTTGTACAATTTTAAATTAAATAAATTAAATTGTAGTAACCGTACCATATAAATTAGTGAATAGCTCAATTTATACTACGTTATAAATATATAAAACTCCGTTTATGGGTAAGCATTTTAGATATTTGTTAAGATATAATGTACATGTATTGTATTATAGGGAAAAAAAAAACATCATTGATAAAGACCATCTAGCGACGGTCGAAACATCTGATTAACACACATATAATGTAAATTTTTTTAAATTTATTTTGACCTTTTTCCCAAGAAACAAACTTTCAAGTATTAGTATATAAAAGAAGGTCAAGAAGTACCAATCAAATATATATATATATATATATATATATATATATATATATATTGAAAGGTCATTGAAACCATAATTCTAAAAATAAATCCACCAAAATATAATAGAACCTGAGGAAAAAATGGAATTTTTCGTAATTTTATGGTTACGCCCTGTATAATACAAGCGTACCTATATTCATTTGATATAAGCATCCTGTAAATAAATAACAAGTAACGTAAATTGGATATATAACAATAATTAACAATAAGATTACTATAAAGCGCATTTTTACGCGAACGTAAAAGTCGATTGGTTTAAGTCAAAGCCGTTTATTTTACTTATTAATTATCAATACAGTTTAGATAAAAATGTATTTGATTTGATGTAAATAGCATAAATGAGTACAACTTTACGCATTTTGTTTGAAAAATTAAAATCAATGTGAATCTAAAAAACCCCAAAATTAATAAATAATTTTATGTACGGAAAGCAAATATTTCCCATAAACCGCAAACCCTTTTGCATTAAAAAGCAATCAAAGTAAATTATTTAACCCGCGAATTGTAGCAATTGATTTTAAATAAAAGAATTTTCTTTAAGGTGAGTCATCTGGATTTATGAGTACGTCAAATTCGTATAAACTTATTAAATAAGCATTTTCATTTTAAGAAGCAGCTTAAACATTGATATAAAACGTAAAATCTCTAGAATAATCGATTATCTTTTTGTATTTAGTGCGCGATGCACAACAATAGCGTATCGGTAAGACAAGGTCATATAGAAAGCGTCACAGTACCTGGAACGAGATAAGAGGGTCATAAAGCTTGACGAATTCACACGCTAATTGGGCATTCCTGGATAATTACATCATAGTGTTTGAGATTATTGGGGTAAATTCTCGAAAATAGATAAATTGGTATATAAAGGTAGCGTTCATCGTTTCAAGAAGTCATTCATAAATTAGTAATTAATTCATTCATTTGATTTCATTCATTAGAGCACAAAATCTTATTTTAATTAGAGAGCGTGACAAATTCTATAAATAAATCTCACCAAGATATAAAAGAATCCGAAAAAAATAGAAATTTCAGAAAATTCATCCTTACCTCAAGCTTACTTTTGCTAAGCGAAAATGCAATTCCGTGTGTATAAATAATAAATAATTACCCTGTATGACATAAGCGTATTGTAAATACATAGTAATTAATGTGCAGTAGCGAAAAACAATTCCGTGTTTTTAAATAATCACTCGGAGATAAATACAAGGCGATTTATATTCACTTATTAACATAAAAATACATTTTCTATTGCGTATAAAAGATTCGTTTTTTTTAGCGTAAGGACTATATCATTCTTGTTAAAAAATAACGCTTTAGTCTTACTTATGGGTATTTAAACACGTGTACAAAAATAAAGTACCTCTAAATATCCCCAAATTAGGTTATTAATTTAAATTGTTTAATATCAAATTTCACGAAAATTTGTCTTAAAATCAGCGGATAAACAAAGGAATTGCCATAAATTAAAGTTTTACAATTAAATGAATATGTTGACGACAATGATTTAAAAATCTAAATAAATTACGTCACCCGTGACACAAAAAACAAAAACATTATATTTGTGAACTATCTCAATAAATTTTTATTAATTTCAATTCTAACTTTTATGTTGTTAAAATGAGATTTAAAATATCATTATCGTCAAAAAAGAAAAAATGGTATACTGTAACTACGCTAAGCCGAATTTGAATGAAAAAACTACCTTAACGCACATTTTTTATTTTTTACTTATTTTCACGTGCAAAATACGATTCTGTATAGCGTATTACACCACAGCCATCTTCTGCCTAAATTTCTATAGTTTTCTAAATTTTATTGGAATAACTAGCAAAATGTGCCTTCTTGGTTTAAAATGTGGTGTTACAAACGTGTGATGAAAATATCATAGACAGACAAAGTTACGAACAAAGAGGTACTAGAAATGGTTGGGGAAGAAAGAAGTACGTGGAAAACAGTAAAAAAGTAGGAGAAATAGGATTAGTCACATACTAAGGCAGGAGGGAATAGTGCAGATTATATTAGAAACAGAAATAGCATAAAAGAGAGGTAGAGGTATACCTAGGTTAGACTGTTGTACACAGATAGTGAAAGATGTAGGCTGTGGGAATTTCAGGTAAATGTGCAGGCTAGCTCAGAATAGAAATCAATGGAGGAAAGCGTCCAACCAGTTTCAAGATGGAAAACCTAATGTCGAAAAAATAATTGTACTTCAACCTAATGATTATTATAAGCAACTACAGATATTGGTTTTGCAATATTCTCAACTAATGTTAATTGTGCGAAAGGATTTATTGAACAACTATTAATTTGGCAAATGTCTAAGCGTTGGGGGATCCATGGTAGCCACAGGGTGCTTAACTATCTTCACATACTATTGAATCTCGGTGAAATAGTGCATATAATTAGAAAGCAACAGAAGAGGAACCGAGCTTTATCTAGGCTGTGGGAATTTCAGGGAAAGGTGTAGGTTAGCTCAGAATAGAAATAAGTTTCTAGACGGAAAACCTAATGACGAAAAAAATAATTGTAATTAAATCTGATGATTATTAGAAACAACTACAGGTGTTGGTTTTGAAATGTTTTTTACTAATGTTGATTGTGGGAAAGGATATATTGGAAAAATAGTAATTCGGCAAATGCTCAAGTATTGGGGAATCTTGGTAGCCGCAGGCTGCTTAATATCCTTCACATACCACTGAATATCGGGGAAATAGGGTATATATTTGTAAATAATAAATGATGAACCGAGCTGCATCTAACAAGAAAGAACAGCGGCTATATTTGAAGACAACAAACATAGAAACAAAAAAAATAGTTGAAAGCATATGTGTGGAGCACAGCACAGTACGTCTACGAAATAGGGGCAGTAGGAGAAGCATACAGAAAAAGGACAGAAGCCTTTTGGAATGTGGTGTTTCAAATGTATGCATGAACAGACAAAGTTAGTAGAGTATTTGTACCTGTTCTGGGCCCACATTTCCACCAGCATCCACATTTCCACACACATATGGACCAAATTAACATGTAAATTGCCATAAGGAGGAAATGAGGGAGATGAATCTCCATCTTGTTATCGCCTTGTGGACCGCCTTGTGGGATTTTTACCCCAACCATCCCTACCCTAAAAATCGATAACCTAACCTCTAAAATTTTCGAGATACTTCTCGGTGCCTATTGGCACCGCACCCACGAGATAAATTTATATTGTTTGGTATCAATTAATATTAACATTTTCTCAGATACCTGAATTTTTAGGAATTTTTTAGATAGAATTATCCCCCTGGGAGCTACCCTCATTTTAAGATTTTTTGCTGGTAGCGATTTCTGACCGTCCTTATAAATTTTCTTAACATATGCGATACATCAAATTATTCTAGAAAATTACGTACAATCCGAATCTGTAAACATATTTAAAATAAGACCACCCCTTTACCAACTTACACACATACCCTCTGCGAGATAAATATTTCTCCACATTTCCACCCTCAAGATAAATGTGCATTGTTTAGCATCAATTAATATTAGAATTTTCTCAGCTACCCAAATCTTTAGGAATTTCTTAGATTGCATCACCCCCCAGGAGCTACCCTCATTTTAAGATTTTGTTGCTGCCAGTGATTGTTTCGCCGTCCGCATATTTTTTTTAGCCATGCGATACATCAAATTAGTCTAGAATTTTACTCAGAATCCAAATATGCAAACACATTTCCACCCACAAGATGAATGTACCTTGTTTGGTGTCAATTAATATTAGAATTTTCTCAGCTACCCGAATCTCTAGGAAACAGTATTGGTATCTGACAAGTGTAAACCCGCCATAGGGTCGCCTCAGATCCATATTCAACCTTCATAGAACAACATTGGTATCTGACAAGTGTAAACCCACCATAAGGTTACCTCAGAACAATGTTAAAATCTACCAAAGAGGTAGCCTAAAGCATAATGATTTCCTCTTCAAAATAAATATAAAAAAAACGACTACTTAAGCCTTTTAATAATGCAATTGCACACTTCTTTAATAACCATCCTCTAAATTGTATAAATAGAAACATGTTAAAAAATGTTTTCCAATTCCCAAGTTATTGAATTTTTTACAATAAAAATTAATCAGCTGATTTCACGTTAAGCGTATTGGCTACCTAAAAAAGTCGGTCCCAGGCCGTAACACAAATTGAAGGCAATTATTCATTTAAACTTTAAAAATTTTGCTTAGTGTACTCAAACCAAATATTTCAAACATCAATAAATCAAAGTCACCTTCAATTTGTGTCATAAATGTCAAACTTGAAGTTTTTATTATTTTGAAAACGATCCTAGGTTATGGATCGAAACGTTAATAAAGATAATTTTAAAAACTATGAGTGGTTTAATATCCATCTTTAAAACCCTTTTTTCGCTACCCAAGACATATGTTTTAACCAACCATTTCCCTAGAAATCTAAAACCGATGTGTCCCGCGAACACCACGTGGAGATAACACGTATACTCTGTCCACCAGGATAGAAGCAGGAAGGATTTGGAAGATGGGCGAAGAACTTAAAAATTATGGAATTTAAAACTAATATATACAATAGATTTACAAAATCAAACAACTATCTTAGATTTATATCTTTATGCCCCCATGCATGGGTTGATATGCTTCCAGGGATGACGCTACGCTTATCATCTTTCCTCGATAAACTAATTTTATTTAATAATCTACGTGTACAAATCGTGTTTTTTACTCCGGATACATACACCGGCAAGTACTCGACACCATCCAAATAAAGAATTAGATGCTTGGTGACTACCAACTTCCGCTTCCCTCGTGTACGCCCCAGACACATCCCTGGTGGTGATGTAATAGCCTTTTATAAATAAAGAGCTATGTAATACTATTCTAAAATTTTTTATTCTGACATTATACATAACAAAATTTAAAAAAATGTAATGCCAAGCATGGAGCCATTTAAACTTAATTTTAATACAAAGTTATACACAGAAGACAGTCCTTTCTTTATGTTTGTTTGGAGTGGTTTTTAATTTTATCTAATTTTATTCGCAGCTTAAAATTTAAGTCGACACCCAAGTCCTCTATTTCCTTTTCTAGTCAATAGTTTGATACATAGAGACCGTCTAGGTTTTCAAATTGCAAAATGTATCGAAGTTTGTCTCAATATATAAAGTATTTGATTCCACCGACAACCAGATCCATTCCTTCGTGTAATTCTTGCAGCTTATGACAATCTTTTAATCGCAGCTTTCCCACTATATCCTGCATACGTATCTTGTTAGCTTGATCGACTTCTTCTTGTCGGTATTGGAGGGGGTCCTTATTTTCCCACTCACTATTAGGTAGTTGCATGTCCACCAGTTTTGGGAATATATGGTCGTTATAGGTTGTAGGGTCCCCGGTTTTAAATGATCCGAAAGGTTCTTTACTAGGCAAATATACAATGTTTAGCAAAACCCCTTTGGTGTCGTGTACGCCAAGGTTACGAAACCCGCATTTCTTAGTTCGTTTTTGTTATCTGCCATTTTGATAAATACGCTTATAGAATTACCTTCTAAAAAGTATACGGATTTAGTACCATCCTTTTCCGCAAGAACGCCTACATAACTAAAAGAGTCTTTCTTACTAAGCGCAAATGCATATAGCTTATAGAACCCGGATGTATTTAAGTCAGTCCATCGGCACATAAACTTATCTTTTAATTCTTTCCCATTTTCTCTAATAGGATGTTCTTTGTCTAACACATCTCGGTATTGTTTGCGTATTGTCGCAGTGTTTTCCATGTAGTCCAATTTTCGCCTTTTTGCATCCATTTCCTCTAATTTCAGTTGTCTTTTCCTTCCACTTACAGCGTATGGCATGCATAATGGGGCAATTTCTTTTAGCGTAAACGGATAGAGTTTACTACCAATATTTACGCGTTGTCGTATAATCTCTGGGCGAATGTTAGGCGTATTTATTAACCCCAATTCCGAAATGACTATTTCTTTTGGAATTGTAGAATATGGTGTTGCAGATTGTGTAAAATATATACTACCTGCTTTAATGTAGCACTTGTGTTAGATTTTTATTTTATCAGGGATGCGCATCGACATATGTCCGGATATATGTCGGATATATGTAGAATGTTAGGATAGGGTGAAATTGCCCCATAGGGTGAAATTGCCCCATAGGGTGTAATTGCCCCATAGGGTGAAATTTCACCGTAACCTAACATCCTACATATATCCGACATATATCCGGACATATGTCGATGCGCATCCCTGACGACCTAGGTCGGATAACAAAACAGTTCCTAAACAAGAGAATGTAAGTTAATATGGCGGTGTCCGACATATTCGACTATCTTCGGCAATATACGCAGCCACTTTGTAGGATACATAAAGGGTCAATTTTTTCGTATTCAATTTAGTATTCGACAGTAGCTAGAACGGTAAACATGAGCGTCTCCAAGGTGATTAACATTTCTCAACTTCTTGGGAATAAAGTGAAACCGACAAACAAGCGATTTGGATTATGACTGTTGGCAGAAAATATGTGCAACAATAATCTGGTGACAGAAATTAGTAATATTTGTTATGTCGAAAGCGAACAGATGCTGACTGGTGGACTACACACCAATTACAGAACCATTTTGTGACAATATAATGTTGGTTAAAATTTAAACTGTATTAGTAAAAATTGTCTGTAATAAAAAGTTTTAAAAATGGTTTTTAGATTTTCTTTTAAGTATGAGCTGCAGGAAAGTTATAATTTAGAGGGTGTGTGTGTAAAATTGTAAGGGGTGGTTCAATTTTAAATCTGTTTACAGATTTGGATTCTGCGAAAAATTCTAGACTAATTTGATGTGTCGCATGGTTAAGAAAATTTATAAGAACGGTCAGAAATCGCTGCCGGTAAAAAATCTTAAAATGAGGGTAGCTCCCTGGGAGATGATGCAATCTAAAAAAATCCTAGAGATTCGGGTAGCTCAGAAAGTTTTAATATTAATTGACACCAAACAAGGTACATTTATCTTGTGGGTGGAAATGTGGAGAAAGATTTATCTCGCAGACGGCATATGTGTAAAACGGTAAGGGGTGGTTCTATATTAAACCTGCTTGCATATTTGGATTCTGCGTAAAGTTCTAGACTAATTTGACGTATCGCATGGCTAAAAAATTTATGCGGACGGCCAAACAATCACTGGCAGCAACAAAATCTTAAAATGAGGGTAGCTCCCTGGGGGGTGATGCAATCTAAGAAATTCCTAGAGATTTGGGTAGCTGATAAAATTCTAATATTAATTGATGCTAAACAAGGCACATTTATCTCGTGGGTGGAAATGTGGAGAAATATTTATCTCGCAGAGGGTATGTGTGTAACTTTGTAAGGGGTGGTCCTATTTTAAATATGTTTACAGATTCGGATTGTACGTAAAATTCTAGACTAATTTGATGTATCGCATAGGTTAAGAAAATTTATAAGGACGGTCAGAAATCGCTACCAGCACAAAATCTTAAAATGAGGGTGGCTCCCTGGGGGATGATGCTATCTAAAAAATTTCTAGAAATTCGGGTAGCTGAGAAAATTCTAATATTAATTGATACCAAACAATATAGATTTATCTCGTGGGTGCGGTGCCAATAGGCACCGAGAAGTATCTAGAAAATTTTTTTGGGGTTATGTTATCGATGTTTAGGGTAGGGATGGTTGGGGTAAAAATCCCACAAGGCGGTCCACAAGGCGAGAGCAAGGTGGAGATTCATCTCCCTCATTTCCTTCTAATGGGAATTTACATGTTAATTTGGTCCAGATGTGTGTGGAAATGTGGATGCTGGTGGAAATGTGGGCCCAGAACCGGTACAAATACTCTACTAAAGTTAATAACAAAGAAGTTATAGAAATAGTAGGGGCATAAAGATATCTGTGGAAAAAAAAATAGGAGAAATAGAAAGGCAGGATACGTTCTTAGGCATTTTTGGGGGAATAGTACGGGATGTATTACAACCAGAGATAGGAAAAAACGAGGTAGAGGTAGACCCAGATGATACTCGCACGTAGTTAGACTGTGAAAATTTCAGAATAGGAAACAATGAGGATACGCGTCTAACCAGTTCCAGGACTGAAGTGATGAAGAACAACAAAAAGGCAGTTTAGAGCATAAGGAATTCGAAAAATAAACAGTTATTTCCTACTATTTATCCTTTAACAATAATACACATGCGGTTCTAATCTATAGTGTTTGTTTTAATACCTTGTCCTGTTGTTGGCATTCCTATTTCTAAAGGTAATACCTGAACACATTCATTACACTTCTGCGTTTCAACATATTTGATGCAACACTTTACACAGTTTTTGCTGTACGTTCAGGCCAAAATTCAGCCTTATTTTCTAAAGTTTGGGAATTTGGGGTTTGTTTCTAGAAAACGACAGTGCCGGGAGTAAAATTTTGGATGTTTTCAGATAAATAATAATTATTCAAATTCTTATACAATATTGTAGCTCCAAATTCGTTTCATGGTCATACTTTTCGTATGTTGCAAAAAAACAGTTTAGCTTGTATATCATGTGTTTCATTATGCCTCTATCATTTTTTTGTACTATATTCAGGTTAGTGGCATTGTTAAAAAGGTTCCATTACGAAGTCATTTGTTTACTATAAAAAATAAGTTTGTATCTATTCTTTGTGATATATCTTTACACAGTTCAGGTTAGTATTTTCATCAGTTTTATCACAGGCCTAAAATTTAAGAATAGCCGTTTTACAAAAGCAGAGCCTGTAATTTATGTTGCAAAGCATATTTTAGTAAGTTACTTTCAAATTGTTTAACATGCTAATAACTAGTACTTATTTAATAACATCTGAGAAGAATTATTACCAAGAAACCTGATCAAGTTAATCATGTTTAAAGATCAATATGATTCTATTCGAATTTATTATTATTGTTTGCCTAGCGGAATCAATTAACAAATCCACACCTTAAATCCCTTCTGTATATTAACATAAAGCAAAGGACTATAATAAAGAATAACTGCTCCTAACATAAATAAATATACAGACGAGAGGATTATAAAAATGCATTACGTACAATGGCAAATAATACTTACTGCAACCATGTACGTAATAGACCATAAAAGCACTCGGCATCTTCCTAAATAACATGTACAACGATTAACTATCTGGCGAATATTGCAATTATGCCATTTTCTAGTGTTGAAATATCTTCAATAATGAAGGTATTGTTAATGAAGGGGGAAGTCGGTATGTAATATAAATGTATGACGATTGTTTATATAAGGAAGCGATGGTATATATACTGATATAAGTCGATGCTTTAGACGAGTAGCTATAGATTATTGATTGATAATAGTTGTTATAGACATGGAGAAAATAGGGGTAAGTACCAAAACTTTTTATACTTGATATTGACATTAAAAGCATTGGAAATACGTAAATTGTGAAAATTGTTCATCATATAAAATTTCAGATATTCAAAATTTTTTTGACAATACTTAGTTAGCTATAAATTACAAAAAAACTTTGGTACAATAGTTAATATAAAATAATTGGCGAATAATTTAGTCAATTTCTTTTATTTTATTTTTCGCCATAAGGCTTTATGAAAAGTTATACAGAGTGTAACAAAATAAGTGTAAAAGATTTCAGGGGGCGATTCCTCATCGTAAAAGAGATAGGGTCTTTTATATAAAGAAACTTCATTGAAGCATCCCTTGTTAAGATACAACCCCTTAAGGGGGTACATAAAATTTGTTTTTCATTTTTTTACAAACACTAAAAAAGTTACAAAATTGAAATTAAGGTGACATATTTTACTATCAAAAATACACTTACTCAGTAATCTATTTAGTTTACCCATGGTTCTATGGGGTGGAAAACGCAACCCCTAAAATTTATTTCCAATTTAACTTTTTGTCTCATTATTTGTTTGCCATTTAAAAATTTATTTACAATAGCTTATTTCATTCTAAACAAAAAATGTCTCTTGCATTTTTTGCCCAGTTCGCAGAAAAAAAGTATTTTACAAACAACTACAGAGATACATCGTCAGAAATGCGAACTGAATTATTATTGTTATTTTGTAGTTACTACTTGCATCAACGTATGATTAAAGGTGAATAAACAAAACTAATTTATTAATAACAAAACATACAACATGTAGAAATCATTACACATACGTCTAGACGTCGGCGCATTGAGCAACGTATTCGCTCAAATATTCCTGGAGTCTCTCTCTAGTTACCATGCACGCATCGATGATTTTGTTTCACCCGGTATATATATATATATATATATATATATATATATATACAGGGTGTTTCAGAATAAAGTACCGTAAATTGAGGAATATATATCAAGAAAAGTTAGATAACAGTTTCCTGTAAATCCATCCGTTTCCATTATACAGGGTTATAAAGTGATATGGAAAAATACATGTTTTTAGAACATTTTCGTTCAGAATAGAGACTTTAATTTGAAAATAGGTATACGTTAGTTGTTTACTAATACGAATAATTACACTTCATTTCGACTTCTGCTGCACAACATAATTTTTGATTCTTGCCTGAAACATTCGTGTGGGATTTTCACAGAATCATTTAAAAGAGAAAAGTGATACGTCCCTGCTTTTTCTTAAAGTAAAAATTCTTTTTGAAATTCACATTTCCTTCTGAGCAAATGCGGTATCTTGATTTTTTTTCGTTTGACGTACGGTTTTCGGATAAAAAATAAAATTCATTCGTTTGCACGCTGTTCTGAAATTAGGTATTAACGAAGATTAAAAACGTATCTAGTAGGTATTGAAGCAGATTTTATTTAGTAAACAGTTACTTCAATTTATTTAGGAGAATATTTTTAAATGATAAAATTATGAAATTAAAGTAATGTAAAAAAATGATAACAGAAAATTACCTTGAACGTACAAAGAAATAAATTAAATCAGATGTTGAAAAATGTGCACCTCCTGAAAATATGTGTGCCTTTCCTCTTTTTATATGGACTCACATATTCTTTGGCAAATGTCGGGATTGTTTCTAATAATTTCGCAAGAAACTATGAAGCGATTTTTCAACTGTTCTTCAGTATGAATTGGTGTGCTGTAAACCAAAGCTTTAAGATGATCCCACAAAAATAATCTAAACTATTGAGATCAACGAACCTTGGTGGCCATCCCTGTGCTTCCCCGCAATCTAACCAACGATTATTTTAATAATTTTGGTTTAAATATTCGCGCTGAAGCATTTAAGTCCGCCTGCGCCCCGTCATGCATAAACCATAGTCCATTTATTACTAAAATAAAAGTATCCTCCATCAAAGCTGGAAATTGTCTTAGAGAAACTACCGGTAATTATATCCGTTCAACTTCTCATGAAGAAAATAGGATCCAATTAAATAATCACCGCATATTCCAGCCCACGCGTTAATAGAAAATTGCTCCTGGTGACGGGATTCCAAAATTGCATATGGATTTTCTTCAGCCCAAAAATGATTAATATGGAAATTTTGGACGGTATTTTTAGAAAAATTAGCTTTATTGGTGAGAAAGTGCTAGTGTCAAATAATGGATTTTCATACACTTTTATAAAGAACCATTTGCAAAAATTCATCCGTAATGGAAAGTCGCGATGAAGTAGCGCCTGAACTCTTTGGATACGGTAGGGATATAATAAAAAGTCATGAACAATTATACAAACAATCATGTGTGAGATATTAAAATTTTTCCTAATTTTTGGTGTACTTAATCCGGGATCTTCCTCAACTGAATTCAAAACCGCTTTCTTAATTTCTGCTATTGTTACACTACGTTGTACTCCTTTCAGATGATTGTCTTGTTCAAAACTTTTCTTTTCGTACAATATTTGAAAATGTTCGTGCATCTGGAATATTTCTATTTAGAAAGTGGTCTTCGTACAGCTGTCTGGCTTCCAGTGCGTTACCATTTGCAAGTCCATAAATATAATGCATATCTGTAAACTCAGAATTTGTAAATAAAACCATGCTTTTTTAACAATATATACAATTTTAATAATTTAAATACGTGACGAGTAGATTAGGTAGACAACTGTCAAAACTGTTTATGTATACAAAACTAAATATGCTTCTTACCTACTAGATAAGATTTAATACTTGTTTATACCTAATTTCAGAATAGCGTGCAAATGAATGAATTTTATTTTATTATGCGAAAACCGTACGTCAAACGAAAAAAAAATCAAGAGACCACATTTGATCAGAAAAGAAGAGGATATCAAAAATAATTTTACTTTAAGAAAAAGCAGTGGCGTATCAATTCTCTCTTTAAAATGAATCAGTGCAAATCCCGCACTAACGTCATTGGTAAGAATAAAAAAATTATGCTGCACAGCAAAAAATGTCTATTGATGCATAGAAGTCACGTACTACGTTTCACAAAAATATCTAGAGTAATACCATAATAAAATTTTTTTCTTAAAACTTTATCACCTCGCATCTCAGTACTTAAAACGTTTAGGACATAAATTCATATGAAGTTTTTTTCTCAAAATGAACCCGAGAACAGTCTTGAAAATTAGCATGTTATTAACAAAAATTCTGTGTCGTAATTGGAAAACGCAAGACCGCGAAAGCCTAAAAAACGGGTTTAAATCCTGTCCGAGACCTCGTATTTTCCATTTTTCAATTACTAGCTCGATTTAAAATGTTCACTTGGGTTTTACATAAAAGTCTTAAGTTACTATTTTATCTTACTAACAATAATACGTTAGTATTCATCAACTCACATTGTGTAACTATCTAACATATGGCAACTAAAGCGGAAATAAAAGAACTAAATTAATAGTGCTTATGGCACATAAGTGTATTCTGAGATAAAGAGAAATTTATACAACAGCTATACCAACCGGTAAATTCATAATTACCTGATATTGCATACACTTGTTAGGAATAATCCATCTACAATATACATCATCATCATCATCATCATCAAGTCTTCGGTTCTGGAACTGGTTAGCCGCGTACCTCTATTGTTTCCTATTCTGAGCAAACCTACACATTTCCCTGAAATTTGCACAGTCTGCATCTATCACTATCTGCATGCAATAGTCTGATCTAGGTCTACATCTACATCTCTTTTTTCCAATATCTGCTTGTAATATAGCACGCACTATTCTCCAAATATGTTTTAGAACGCATCTTGTCCTTATATTTCTCCTATTTTTTTTGTTTTCCACATATATCTTTATTCTCCTACTATTTCTATAACCTTCTTGTTATTAATTGTATCTGTCCATGCTATCATCATCATACATCTGAAGCATAGCATTCCAAAAAGCTTCTTCCTCTTTCTGTTTGCTTCTTCTAACGTCCCTATTTTATAAACATACAGTGCTGTGCTCTATACAATTGCTTCCAACAATTTTGTTCTTGTTTCTATGTTTGTTGTCTTCGAACATAGCCGCTGCTCTTTTTTGTTAGTTACATTTTGGTTTTTAAAATATATTCAGCGGTATGTGAAGGGGGTTAAGCAGCGTGTGGCCTCCAACTATTGAATATTTACCGAATTTATAATTTTCCAATAGATCATTTCGCACAATCAGGATTAGTTGAAAATAATACAAAACCAACACCTATATTTGTTTCTAGTACTTATCAGGTTTAAGTGCAATAAATTTTTCGTCATTAGGTTTTCCATCTTAGAACAGGTTGGACGCGTATCTCCACTAATTTCTATTCTGAGCTATAGCCTACACAGTTCCCTGACATTTTACAGCCTAGATACAGCTCGGTTTTCTTTCTATTGTTTTTTAAGTATATGCCCCATTTCGCCGATATTCAGTGGTATGTGAAGGAGGTTAAACAGCCTGCGGCTACCAATATCCCCTAACACAGACATTTGCCGAATTAATAGTTTTCCAGTATATTCTTTCACACAATTAACATTAGTTGAAAATATTGCAAAAACCAACACTTGTAGTTGCTTATAATAATCATCATCATTAAGTACAATTATTTTTCTTTCGTCATAAGTTTATCCGTCTTGAAACAGGTTGGACACGTACCTCCATTGATTTCTATTCTGAGCTAGTCTACACATTTCCCTGAAGTTCCCACAGCCTACATCTTTGACTATCTGTGTGCAATAGTCTAACCTCGGTCTACCTCTACCTCTCTTTTTTCCTATCTCTGCTTCTAATATATTCCGCGCGATTCCCTTATGTTTTAGTATGTGACCTGTCATCCTATCTCTCCAATTTTTGATTGTTTTCCACATATGTCTTTCTTCTCTTGCTATTTGAACCTCTTTGTTCTTAACATTGTTTATCCTTGATATCTTCATCATACGTCTGTAGCACCACATTTCATAGGCTTCTATCCTTTTTTGTCCGCTTCTTCTACTGCCCAAGTTCCACAGCCGTACAGAACTGCGCTACACACATGTACTTTCAGAAATCTTTTCCTCGTTTTTATGTTTGTTGTATTTGTATTCTGTAATTGCTTTCTCTTGTTAAATGTAGCACGGTCTTGTGCTATTCTTTGTTTTATATCTTCTGCGCTTTTCCCATCTCGCGTTATTTGGCTTCATAGGAAGCAAAAATCCCTAAGCTCTTGTAAGTTCTCGTTTCCTATTTGTATTCTAGTTTTGGATTTATTTTATCCACTTTTGCATAATTTATTTTTGTTAATTTTTATACCACAACTCTCTTTTAGAACTGTTTTCATTTCATTAAGAACTATTTCTAACTCTTCCTTGCTAGATGCAAATTCCGCTATATCATCTGCAAATCTAATCATGTCAATATTTTGTCCCTGCATAATAATTCCAAATGTTTTCAGGCATTTGACAGTATTTATTGCATCTTCGATGTACAAGCTAGAAACTAACGGACATATGGCACATTCCTGACTCATTACAGCAGTTTGCTCTTTGTATACGCTATTTACTATCTGTCTATCCCTAAAACTTATTCCAATCTTTTTGAGCATATTCAACATTTTTTTCCATTTTACATTGTCGAATGCTTTTTCTAAATCTACAAACCCTATATATACACTTTTTCTTTCTTTTATTGTCTTCTCTATTATCACCCTCAGAAATAAAATAGCATCCCGTGTTCCCCTGTTTCGCGTAAACCCAAATTCATCTTTTCCTAGTACTTCTTTGGCCCGTTTCTTTCATCCGTGTTTGTACAATTGTTGTTAATATTTGTGAAACATGTGCTGTCAAACTCATTGTTCGAAAATTTTCACATCTATCCGTGCCTCTCTTTTTTGGTATAGTGACTATGATGTTGCGTTTGAAATCTTTGGGTATCTTGCCTGTCCCATACATATAGCTTACAAGCTAGAAGAGAAATTCTGTTACTGCTTGTCTAACGGCTTTTAGAGTTATTGCTCGCACCTTATCTATACCTAGTGCCTTACCATTTTTCAGACCTTTTAATGCTAATTGAAACTCATCTTTAAGTATAGGATAGCCCAAGTCATCGCTTTCAATGTCTGAATCTTGTTCTAGTGCTGTTAGTTCCTCTTCTGCATACAAATTCCCTATCTAATTTTGCCATCTCAGCACTTTCTCTACATTTTCTATAATAATGTTTCTTTCCGCGCCCCTAATATTATTCCTATACGGTTTTATATCACTAAAATTCATTCTAATCAGTTTGTATGCTTCGTCTGTCTTTCCATTTCGATCTTAGTTTGTACCTCTTTGCACTTTTCATCAATCCATTGTTCTTTAGCTTTCCTGCATATGTGAATAATTTTCCATTTTATGGCTTTGTATCTCTGTTTTCCAGCTGCGTCGGTCTGTTTTTGTATTTTCCTATTTCTTCTATTAAATTCAGGATATCTTTTGTTATCCATAGTTCTTTTTTTTCTATTTGTGTACACACCAGAATATCTCTGACCGCCATGTCTAAGCTGGATTTAATGTTATGCCATTCTGTTTCTACTTCCTCAGTATCAGAAATTTTCGCGATATCTTTCAGTAATTCATTTGACTTTTTTCAAATCTATTATGGATATCTTTACCTTTAAGTTTCTCAAAGTCAAAGTGTCTTTTTCCACTCCTTTTTCTCAAATTTCTAAATTTAAAAGCGGTCTTTATAATTATAATGTTGAGGTCAGTTGTTGTATCTGGTTCTGGGTAGCTTCTACAGTCTTTTACTTGATTCCTAAACCGTTGCCTAACAACAATGTAGTTTATTTAATATCTTCCTATACCTTCTGGCATTTTCCACGCGTATCTTCTAACATGATGCTGAAATAACGAATTGTTTTCATCGCAAAATTCTACTAACTTATTTCCCCTGTCGTTTCTCGTGCCTAAACCAAATAACCAACTACCCCTATCATCACCTACCGCTGCGTTAAAATTCCCCGTAATTATTAAATTTTGATGCCCTTTTACGTATTTTAGTATGTCTTTGACATTTTTGTAGATCGTTTCTACCTCTTCGTCACTGTAGTTAAAGGTGGGCATGTATACTAGTGTTATTACTGTATTTACCGGATAGATTCTATTCTAACCATGACTACTCTTTCCTTCTTTTTTAGACAATTTTCTACACGGTGTCCTATATTTTTTTATAACTATTTCCACACCAAAATTTCCTGGGTGAATTACTCTAAAGTCTCCGCTTCAAAAATCCCCCACTCTGGCCACCGAACTTCGCTGATCCCTACTATATCTAATGCTAACCTATCCATTTCAATTTTCAAGTTCTCTAGCGTATTTACTTGGTTTATACTTCTGACATTCCACGCTCCGACTAGCAGAATGTTTCCGACTATTTTTCTAAACTTTCCTATCACATTTTCCGAAGTAGTTCCCTCCTGGAGATCCGAATGGGGGACTATTTTAACTCCGAAGTTTTTAACCCCAGAGGATACCATCATCTTGAGTAGCAGTTTAATTACGCTGTGAACTTGGGAGGCAATGTGGTGGTTTTCTTTTGCCTCCACATCGCAATAGTGTCTTAGAATGCCATACCGAGCCCTATGGTCTCTACCTTTCTAAGTACCGAAAGAGCTGCTGCCCTCTTTCGGGACCTGTCTTGATTTGGTTCCTTACTAAAACCCCCACTAATTTGGTTAAATCTATAGTTCGGCTCTTTAAATCACTGGAACTCTCATGCCGTTTTACCTGTTCTAGTAATCTAAAACTTCTTCAAGGTGTAGGTCCATTCAGAACGGACAATAAGGATAATCAATATAAAGTTAAAGCTGCCTATTTAACAGGAATGTCTGAGTAAAAACCAGGAGGTGCGTATTCTCCTCCTACTAGCATAGCATTACCTCCATCTCTTTCAATCAGACTTCGGTTTTTGTTTCAAACAAAAAAACAGTTATACGCCGTGGCCATGGGTCATTTGGTTCAGCATCAAGTACCCACACTTTCTTGCAGGAAAAACGAAGCACGTCCAATACACTTGTGCAGAGAATGTCAATGTCGTTGATACCCAGTTATACAAAAAGAAAAGCTGATTATAATACGTTACACGTAGATAACAAAATTACGACGGCATGGCGACTTAATTTAATCTTTTTAATAAATTTGTGCTACCCAAAAATAATACCAATAACATCTCCGGAATAATTAGTAATATGAGAGCCTTACTGGATAGTTTAAACCAGCACCTTGTGAAATGCAAATTACGTTGTGAAAAACTCTAGTAAAATTTAGACACGTGGTTCTAAATGCTACCAAGGTAACTTTGAAATTACTATGAATTTATTTGCAGCTACCATTAATTGCTAGAACAGAAAACCCTATAACAAAAGAACTATATATAATATGAAAACCTGTTTGCTTCCTAACTGAGAAGAGATAATCTGAATTTTTGAAAATGTCTTAGGCAGTAAAATATTCTTTCTTCATTATTATTTAAAAATGCTTTTTTCTGTGAGGAACAGTACAGCGGCTGTCAAGAGGCCATTCTCAAAAATTCAACCTATCCTTTTTCATCCACATACACCCAGAAATACGATACAAAAAGAATTAGATCAAATAACAGAAAAGTTATAGCGCCCGCAAAGTCTTAATAAGACCGATTTCTTCAGTGCGGGCGCTGTAACTTTAATTATACATATACTGTTCTTTGTACTGTTACATTTTATATTCTATTCTTGGTCGCCTGTAGATGGAAATGAGCAGACTGATTTTTAAAAATGTTTGTGTGTATTTTTGTACGTTGGACAAGTTTATGAGGAACCTTTTCGTTCGTGCAAGCGCTGTAACTTTTTTCTATATATTTTTATTGTTCTAATTGTTTTTGTTAAGCGTTCCTATGCGTGTCTAGATAAGAATGGACACTAATTATTTAAAATGCCCATGCCTGCCATCATTATTTTAAAGATTGCATTTTTTGTGAGAACAGTATTATGGCTGCCGAAAGAGCATTTTCAAACATTAGGCTTTCTTTATTCTTATCCGTGGACACCTAGAAATATGATACAAAAAGAATTAGAATAAAAGTAAAACATAAAAAACCTTGCATCGTCTACAAAGAAGAAAACATTCTTTATAAGATTGATTTCTTTTGCAAGGGCGCCGTAATCTTTTTTGTATACTGTTCTTTGTTCTAATGTTTTTTGTATTGTGTTCCTGGGTGTATGTGGATAGAAATGGCAGACTAAACTTTTGAAAAAAGTTTTATTTTGGTGTCCGTGTATATTTTTGCATGTGGACAAGCTTATGAGGAATATCTTCTTCCGTGTGAATGCTGTAATTTTTTTCGTATTGTTTATTGTTCTAATTTTTTTAATATCGTGTTCTGTATCTACGTAAATAAGAATAAACAAAGTGAATTTTTGAAAATGCCTTTGGCAGCCAAACGTATCATTATTTTTTAATAATGTTTCCTTCGGCGATAGTACCGTGATTATCAAGAGGGTATTTTTAAAAATGCGACGTCTCCTTTTTCATTCTCACACTCCCAGGAATACGATATTAAAAGAATTAGATCAAATAACAAAAAAAATTACAGCTCCCGTAAGGAGAAAATATTCTTAATAATACTGAATTCTTCAGTGCGAGCCCTGTAACTTTTCTTGTATATTTTTCTGTTCTGGTACTTTTTGTATTGTATTCTTGGGTAAGTATGAAATGGAACAAGTTAAATTTAGTTTTATTTTGGCGTCTGTGTGTATTTATGCATGTTGGATATGTGTATGAGCAATATTTTCTTCCGTGCGGGAACTGTAACTTTTTCTGCCCTTTTTATTGTTCTAGTTCTTCTTATGTGTTCCTGTTTGTGTACAGATAAGAATGGACGTAGGAATTTTTGAAAATGTCCCTGGTGACGAAAATATTTTCCTTTTATTATTTTTTAAGAGTGTTTTTTCTTTGAGGAATAGCATTGTAGCTGTCAAGGGAAAACCTTTAAAAAATTTCAAAATTTAAGAATGGGTCATAGATTTTTAAATGCGTTAAAAAATGACACGCTATGATTCTTTTTTTAACGCAAAAGCGTGAAAAAATGAACCGCTTAGAAACTTTTTTTAACACTTTAGATCGATTCAATATTCACATACTTTATGAATGCACAATAATTTTAAGAAACCCGAGTTGTATAACGGACATAGACAAAATATTTTCCGTTCATAAAGTGTGTGATTATTGAATCGATCAAGAAGCGCTAAAAAAGTTTCCTAGTGGTTCATTTTTTCAAGCTTTTGCGTTAAAAAGAGTCGTAGCGTGTCACTTTTTGACGCAATTAAAAATGTTTGTGCAAATGTAGTGTGCTTTGAATGTTTTGCACCATGTTATCAATCAATCATCTAAACTATCAAAACTGTTTTTAGACGATTTGAGATAGCTACCTGTTATCCCGTTAATAAAAGTATCGTGATGGATAATGATAGTGAAGAGTCATTTATCTGCACAACCGAACATGTAGTTTAAGCGACAAATGTAGTTAAAATAAACCCTTTGCCTGGGAAATCCAAGGAGCAGTATTTAAAATAATATAATTTTATCGAATTTATTTATCTACGGACGTAGAAATGAATGAAACTCTTGAGTAAAGTAACTTTTTTCACTCGTAGGAATTGCCGCACTTACCTTCGTCTCGTGCGGTCAAAGTTTCCTACTCGTGAAAAAAGTTTTCCTTTACTCACTTGTTGCATAAATAACTATTCAAATACTAAAATTGAGACTGATGTTTTTATGGTACGTATAAGCATAAGGAGACGACCTATCATATGCTATAACTGAAATTCCTTCCGGTATAATGTGCATGCTGTATGACAATTCTAGCGTAAAATTTTAGGGTATGATTTGGGGTTAAAAATTTACAAACCCACAAGTTGATGTGCTGTATTATTAGTGATGTAAATATTACCAACAGACGGTTTAAGTAATGTTTATTTGTTACTCATTAGTGAACAAAATTTTTTGAGTTTCAACACAAACAATGGATGTTCTACTTTACAAGTAGTGAGCATGTATAGTACTACTTTCAAAAACAAAATCTTTAATGTTTTCTAGGAAATTAAAATTCACAAAGAGCAAAATAAAATAAAGCTGGAACTGAATACACATTAAATAACGAATTTTACTTTGTACCAACAAATGCTTACTGTCATTTAACTGTTATAAATTTATAACTGCGGTTATTGCATATTTTCAACGATGACATCTAAAGGAAATTGCAAATGCCAATTCTGTGTTAGTAGCTTGTAAAGTAGCATTTTACATGCTCACTGCTTGTAAAGTAGAACACCCATTATTTGTATTAAAACTCAAAAATGTTTTCTAATGAGTAAAAACTAAAAACTATTTGTAGCGTCCCGTAAGTGTCACTGACATTGGTTATAATAAAACACATTAATTAGTGGGTTTGTAAGCCTTAAACCGCTAACCATACCATACATTATTATGATAGGCTTATCATACAGCATTAACATTATACCGGAGGTTACCCACCAAGAAATTCCAATTAGAGTACGTGGTAGGTCGTCTTCTTATTTTTATATGTATTTTAAAGGCGTCCGTTCCTATTTTAATTATTAAAAAATTATTTTTTTGTGAAAACACCAATCTATGGCCAATTCCTAAGTATATGTTAAAATATTTTTATAAAGTTGTGGATCATATATATATATATATATATATATATATATATATATAATATATTCGTTCATTATACAAAAGCCGATACAAAAAGTTTCACCTACTTAAAAAACTATACACGCAAATGTTTTTCTAAAGATTTAAACAAAAATATACTTGCGTTCCTTGTCAAATATGTTGACTAAATTTCTATGTCGTTCCCTTTTTAAAAGTATTTTATCAATCAATGCATTGTAAACCTAACCACGCGCCTTCATGTCGCATTCTTCTATTTAAATGCATCTGAAAACCATACCATGCTTTTTCAAGTCGTATAATTCTAATCAAGTTTATCGTATTAGCATACATTTTATTTAAACCGACTGTGGTTCTTTTACTTCCCATTTTAATACAATTGAACTTTAGACGTCGTTTGTTATACTGTATAACTTTAAACTATATTGTTCTTGGTCAACATTTTTAAACGTTTAGAATTATGAACTTACACGTAATTATAATTCGTAGTTGACCGATAAACGGACAATCGATCATTGATCTCTCTTCTGATTATTTATCGACCTTTATATCTTGTAAATTTCTACGTCATTATCTTCCGGAAGCTCTTACATATTTCTTGTTGATATGATGTAATTTCTTCAAAAGTCTGTTTATTTTACACGTTCTAAAGAGCTGTCATTTTAATTCATTAGGTCCTAAAAATTTCAATCTTTTCACTAATTGAAGGAATGCATGAAAACGTTTATCGGTGAACTGGTTACTGCGGGCTATCTCATTTACTTTATTAGATCGTTAAAAGTCTTACAAACCTGCTATTCGGAAAGTTTTCATTCATGTTATGTTATCGTTCAAATAATTATCTGCCATTTGCTTGTTTTTACAAATGTGATTTATGGATTTATTCTTATCGCTATCGAATGAAACTATAGTTAGAAAAATCTAGAATAAAGTAGCTTCGTTCAAAATTAGACCTTACGTTTTTCATTAAGATGGAAAGAAATTTCCAGAAAATATATGCAGTTTTTAAGTTACAGTATGAGCTTCTTGCAACAATGACAAACAACAATATATGTAACGCGTTATTAAATGAAATTTAGTGCTTTTGAGGTGGACAAATATTTACAGATTAGAACACGTTTTATAACACGGGTTTTTGAAAATGGGATTTAGTATGAAGGAATGCTTTGTATTTTTGCGGCTATCACCTACGTACCAGAAAGCGTAATTATACTAAGCCTAGCGTACCACGGGAATATTATACAAGGTGCTCTTCGTAGAAATTAAGCATTAGAAATTTTTTATTTTCTTTGGTTTTGGTTTGTTTTATTTACAGAATATGGTGTTTAATGACCCCTATACGACAGCATTATTACATCTATATATATATATATATATATATATATATATATATATATTCAAATCGAGCTAGTAATTGAAAGATGGAAAATATAAGGTCTCGGGCAGGATTTAAACCTGTATCTTAGGCTTTCCGGGCCCATGCGTTTTCAAATTACGCTACCGAGACAGGTGACTACAATTGAGAAATTTACAAATTTAAATCGTGTGCACAACCATCATAAAACTAACTTTCAATGTATGGTCGTGTATACGATTTAAATTTGCAAATTTTCCAATTGTCGTTACCTGTCCCGGTGGAGTAATTGGAAAACGTATGGACTCGGAAAGCTTAAGATACTGATTCAAATCATGTCCGCGACCTTATATTTTTTATTTTTTAATTACTAGCTCGAAATGAAATGATTATTTGGGCTTTGCATAAAAGTGTAAGTTATTATTTCATCTAATTAACTATAATACGTTAGTGTGTGTCTGTGTGTATATGTGCTGTGTGTGTATCCACTGTGTGTTATGCGCGTGCATGCGTGCTCCTGCGCGCGCGTGCTCGCGTGTGTATGTGTGTAATAACACACACTGCATAAATTGCTAAGATTTTATTTATTTCAAATTTTAATAGAAATTGATAACAAGGATAATTATGTTTATCTGTTGCAGTACTATCATTATATAAACGATACTAACTAAATATCTATTATTCCAGGTCATTCTAACAATCCTCAGCTGCATGTGTTCAACTATGGCAGTTCCCCAAAAGGGCGAAGAAATAAAAATTGTTAGTCAGACTATTGAAATATTACCCGATGGAGGTTACAAATGGAGGTATGTAACTACATATATTTAAATTAATTGTTTAAATATGACAACGTTTTGTAAATTTTGTGTTTTTGAATACAGTTTGCTGTAAGTAGGTAGTGTGCTCATTTAGGTCAGGTACTAAAAGCTATTTTTTTTCTATCGTACATCTATTTATGTACATCTGTACAAAAAGTACTTATTTACTTTTTCTAACAGGACTTCTTGTCTAAGATAGTTTTTCAAATTAGATAACCTTCAAGGTCACCAACTAAAGTCATTTATAGCTTTGGTGTTGTTATGGTATACCGAACGGACAAGCAAGAGAGCAACCAAAACAGCGTAGATAGTCCGCAACGATTATCGCAAAAAAAGGAAAAGTTAACTAACTAGTTATAGAGCGATAAGCGGGGGGATGATATAGAAGAAAGAAAAATTTCAAGACCGATTCGCTGCAGAGGATTATACACAGTAGTTCAAGCTGAAGTTTATCATACTTTATGTATGTGATTATTAACCTTACTGCTCCACCTATTTAATTATAGTGTTTTGTGGTCGATTTAGTTTTCAATGCAGTCTCCTGTTAAAAAGTCGATAAACAAAAGTCAAAACACCTTCATTCGTTGTTATACAATAAATCTCATCTATATAAACGTAAACGAAGCAATTACTTTTTTTTTCGTAGCAATCGATCAATTTACAATGTCTGTTACTTTATGTTTCGTCTGTTATTGTTGGGTTAAAACTGCTTAGTAACACTGGCCATTATGTCATATCTTACTTGAAGTTGTTTTTATGTTTAAAACAGCAAACAAATATGGAAAGATAAATAAAATTGTCGGTGTCGCAGAAGATGAGGAATGCGATTGAGAAAAATACAACTTTTGTTTTTCAAAAAGAAATACAACTTTAACTAAACTAAAATGCACAAATTCTATATCGCCCAACAAACTTCTAACAACACGTATGAATGATATCTACTTCCAAGGTATGCAGGTATAGATAAGGAATCAGCAAACATAAACATAAATATGCAGACCTTGAATTAAATAAGGCAGCAGTAAAATTGGTTGCCTATGTACGCGGTTGAATTTAGAAAAGTGTAGTAAACGTTAATTTAAATAAGTAAGAACTGAAATGGTTTTTTTAAAGTAACAAAGTATTAAATATTTGTTATAAATATGAAATAAAACGTAACCACTTGAGTATCCAGTTTTTTAGTAATTATACTAAACATTTGCTTAATGTCAATACCTTCTCGTCATTCCATGCTGGTTTATGATTCATTATTTTTGGTCAAGGTAGTGCGGAACAAAACTGAATTTTCGAAATGCCTTTTGAGCTAAGTTGAATTTTTGGTCACCAAAATATAAACAAACGCAAATACCCGCTTTGTAATAGGGAACTCCATAAAACGGCCTCTTATGAAATCCTAAATTTGTTTAAAGAACTGTCTTCTGTTTCCTAGCAACAAATTGGTGTAGGTTAAAATTAAAATTTTTAAAGAAATATTTAAATAGGGTACAATGATAATAAAACAACTTTAGATAATTTTTCAAGAGTGAATTTTATACAGGGTGTTTCAGGAGGAACAGTAAATATTTTAGGAGGTGGTAATATAGACGAATGGCAATAAAAAATTTTATATAACATGTGCCCAATTTTTATTGAGTACAGAGATAACAGCTGTTAGTATGAAACCTAAATCATGAGAGAAATGGGACGTTCAAAGTTGATTTTTCAAAACATTTTACCACGGAGTTCGTTAAATTTTCGTTTCGTGTGTTGGTACACCGGTTGCTATGGATGTATTTAGTGATGGTCAACAGTAGTGTGTTTTTTAATCTGATAAAGTCACTTTCACTCGTGACGGCATCGATAACAGCGTAATTCATATCGGTGGTCCGAAGAAAATCTACGTGCCATGTGTGAAAACATTTTCAAGAACGCTTCTTTGTAAATGTGTCGTGTGATTTCGTTCTGTTATGTTACCGCATTGTCTTACAGGACCCCGTTATCTAGACTTTCTTGAGAATGAGCTTCCAGTATTATTGGACGAGGTTTCTTTGGCTACAAGAGTGGGTATGTTCCTCCAACATGACGGGGTTCTTGCACATTGTAGTGGTTGGGTAACACATCATCGAAACCTATCATTCCCCAGAAGATAGACTGGCAGATATGGTCACGTTTCTTGGCCACCAAGGTCCCCGCACCTTACCCTTTTGGACTTTTGCCTGTGAGGATGGTTGAAAACCGAAGTCTACAAAGAAAAATTAAACACAAGATCAGAACTGGACTATAGTGTACCACATTCACTTCACTCTGTAGAAAAAATGGAGTAGAAGGAGAATTCATTATCACAAGGAACATGTAGTTTAATCAAATAGACAACCTAAAAATAGTTCATGGAAAGAGCAGAAACAAACGACCCACCCAAAGCAGTTATATGACTAAACACACAACCACACCATCGTATATTACAAACAACATATTCTACCTAATAGACAGTATCTCATTAACGCGTACAAATCAAAAAAACAACAAAAAAACAACACTATCTGATACAGCCACACATAGTCCAAGTATCAAAAACATGGCTGAAGAATAGAATCATCTTCTACAAAACAGGCAAATATAATAGAAATACAAGACCAAACAATCAACACATACTGTTACAGTAATTCATGATTTATTTAATCTTTTTAGATTACAGTTGGTTTGTAAAGATAATTCGGCAACAGTTAACTATCAAGAATTCTAAACAACACCTTACCTGAAGCTGTACAAAATACTACTCTACAGGGACAGATAAACACTGACTAACAAAACTGTACCGTGTACCAGATATAACCTACATTTAGTGAACAAAATTGACAACGAAGCGCACCTAACTGACAGATGTACCACTAAATCATAATTTACTTAAAACAACGATTTAAAATTAAAAATATATTGAATTAGCGATCAAAATTATTCGATTAATAATTACCATACATAGAATCATGATAAAAAATGTATCAACTAATAGGATTAATCAAATTCCATATTTAAGTAATCTCGCGACAAAACTATTTATTTGAATATTTACGTAGCATGTCTTATTGATGTAGCTTTGTGAAAATAAAAGGTAACAATAATAATAAAAACTCGACTACGTGTGGGTGCCAAATCAGAATAGCTTCAAAGTACATCCTGCATGTCGCAAGAGGCGATTAAAGTGACTCTAGGGTCTCTCTCACACACACACACGCGCACGCACCTGTACAAGCACACAACCCGCAAAAGAGGTCCACGCTCCCTGTGTACGCTCGCTGGCATAGTAACCATAACGCTTTTACAAATGGATACATGTAGAACATCAGTTGACGTCGTACAGTAACTAGATTAATCTGAGCAATACGAATGTACATAGGTCAGACTGTCACTACCGCAGTACTCGTAGAACCACGATGGAGAAAGAAATATTAAAAACCAAAAATCAGGCGCTATCAAGGGGGTATTGAATACCTCACACCTGATCAAAAGCTAGACAATTTACCAAACCCTAATAGAACTATATTAAGACGAGATTAAAAATAATCAAATGGTTAAACGACATTAATCGACACTGCATTCTTTGCTACTACAAGTAACACATTGTGGAACGGATTTGACAAACTACAGATCATAGATACATAAAACATTTACAAACAAATATTCAGAATTTCAATCCATGTCAGAATCAAGACTTTTAGACAGGATACGGACAATATAATTAGAAAAAATCTTTACTACAACATTCAACCGAAATAAAAAAAATTGCATTAGATATCATTCTACAGAACACAACAAACACCGAGCACATATTAGAACAGCGTGAGGTCAAACCTAGTACAACATAACCAATAGCAAATAAATATAACTTAATAGAAGAAGTGCAAGCTACAACGACCAATACATAGAAATAGACCAAACCACCAATAAAGCGTACAACTGGAAAGCACATGAAAACGACGAAATAATAATTTTTTGGTTAAAAAAAATTTACAAAACACAGACCTAGCAATATTATTCAACAATTACAACACACTTTTACACACGATAATACACGCGCTCACAGAAGGAATAACTAACTCAAGATAAAAGATGTAACATACAAAAATCAAGAAAAATATCGCTCAATAATATGTCTACCAACAATATACAAAATACTAATGGCCATCATCATCATTAGGTCTCAGTCCTAGAACTGGTAGGACCGCGTACCGTCATTGTTTCCTATTCTGAACCAACCTACACATTTCCTTGAAATTTGCACAGTCTGCATCTATCACTATCTGTGTGCGAAAGTCTGATCTCGGTCTACCTGTACCTTTCTATTCTTATCTCTGCTTGTAATATATCCCGAACTATTCCCCAGAAATACCTTAAAACGTATCCTGTCCTTCTATTTCTCCTATTTTTTTCGTTTTCCACAGATATCTTTATTCCTCTACTATTTCTACAAGTTATTTGTTATTAACTTTGTCTATCCGTGCTTCCATCCTCATACATTTGAAGCACAACATTCCAGTAGGCTTTTCCTACTGCCCCTATTTCATAGACGTACTGTGTTGTGCTCCACACTATGCTTTGCACAGTTTTCTTCTTGTATCTATGTTCGTTGTCTCTGAACATAGCTGCTGTTCTTTCTTGTTTGATGCAGTTCGGTAACCTTCTATTATTTTACAGTTATATACCCTATTTCCCTGATATTCAGTGGTATGTGAAGCGGGGTAAGCAGCCTTTGGCTGCCAAGTTATCCCCGCACTTAGATCTTTGTCGAATTAATAGTTTTTCCAATTAATCCTTTCGCTCAATCAACATTAGTTGAAAATATTTCACAACCAACACCGAGCACTTATTTTTTCGGCATTGGGTTTTACGTCTTGAAACTGGTTGGACTTGTACCTCAGCTAGCCTACACAGTTCCCTGCAATTCTCACAACAGCCTATATACAGCTAGATTCCCTTCTATTGTTTTCTAATTATAAGACCTATTTCACCGAGATTCAGTGGCATGTGAAGAGGAGACGGCTCCGCGGCGTAGTTGGTATGTGTGTGACTACTACGCCCAAGGTCCCGCGTTCGAATCCCGACACGGTCAGCTTGAAAAATGTTAGGCGAGCATTTTTCACAAGAATACACCCTCGTTCGGATGAGAGGTAAAATGGAGATCCCGTGTATGAGTGTTGTCACGCACGTTAAAGATCCCTACCTTGCTTGGAACAACAAGGGTTTGACAAAATTCCAAATTTTCCAGGTAAAAAGAAAACTCGTTACCTGGCCAATGCAGTTTCTTGGGGTAGAGCATTGAAAAATCACATGTAAAGTATGTGAAGAGGAAGGTTAAACAGCCTCTGGCTGCCAAGGATCCCCCAACACTTAGACATTTGCTGTATTAATAGTTTTCCAGTAAATACTTTCGCACAATTAACATTAGTTGAGAGCATTACAAAACCAATATCTGTAGTTCTTTATAATAATCACCATGTTTAAGTACAGTTATTATTTTTGTCATTAGTTTTTCCATCTTGCGACTGGTTGGAAGCGATTTCCATTGATTTATATTCTGAGCTAGCCTACACATTTCCCTGAAATTCTCACAGCCTACATCTTTCACTATCTGTGTGTGGTAGTCTAACCTATGTCTACTTCTACGTCTCTTTTTTCTTACCTCTGATTTTAACATATTTCGCACTATTCCCTCATGTCTTAGTATGTGACATATCATATTATCTCTTCTATTTTTTACTGTTTTCCACACATTTCTTTCTTTCCCTACCATTTTTAGTACCTCTTTGTTCTTAACTTTGTCTCATCATACGTCTGTAGCACTACATTTCAAAGGATTATACCTTTTTCTTATGCGGTTTTCTTACTGTCTAGGCTTCACAGGCATACAGTGCTGTGCTCCATGAATACGTTTTAAGCAATCTTTTTTTTGTTTCTATGTTTGTTGTTTTTGAACACAGTAGTTGCTCTTTTTTGTTAAATGTAGCACCAGCTTGTGCTAATCTTTGTTTTATATCTTTTTTGCTTTTTCCATCTTGGGTTATTTGACTTCGTAGGTAGCAGAAATCGTTAACCTCTTGTACGTTCTCGTTACCTATTTTCTTGTTTTTGATTTATTTTCCCCTCTTTTGCATACTAGAACTTTAGTTTAATTTTTTTAATTTTCATACCATATCTCTCCGTTAGAACTGTTTCCATTTCATTAAGAGCAGCTTCTAACTCTTCTTTACTAAATGCTAATACTGCTAGATCATCTGCAAATTTAAGTATATCAATCTTTTGTCCTTGCAATTAATTCCAAATGTCTTCGTGCATGTGACAGTATTCATTGCTTCTTCTATGTACAAGTTAAAATTAATGGGGATAAAGCATATCCCTGTCTCACCCCACTCCTAATATTTACTTCTCTACTTTCTTACTTTAATTCTATTACCGCTTTTTGCTCTTTGTATAAGCAATGCATTATCCGTCAATTCCTAATACTCGTTCCAATCTTTTTGAGTATTTCGAACATTTTTTCCATTTTACATTGTCGAATGCTTTTTTCAGATCTACAAACTCTATGTATTCGCTTTCCCATTTCTTTATTGGTTTTTCCATTATCACCCTCAGAACTAAAGTAGCTTCCAGTGTTCTCCTGTTTTGCCTAAATCCAAATTGGTATTCTCCTAGTATTTCTTTAGCTCGTTTTTCCATTTGTCTTTGTACAATTCTACTAAATATTTTTGATACGTGTGCTGTCAAACTTATTGTTCGAATATTTTCACATCTATCCGCGCCTCTTTTTTTTTGGTATACTTACTGTGATCTTACGTTTGAAATCTTTGGGTATTTCGCTTGTCTCATACATATAGCTTAGAAGTCTAAATATACGTTGTGTAGCTGCTTGTCCAGTGGCTGTTAGTTTCTCTCCTGAACATAAATTTTTTATATATTCCTGCCATCTAGCTACTTTCTCTACATTTTCTATAATGACGTTTCCTTCCGCGTTCCTTATATTTTTGCTATATAGCTTTATATTCCTAAAATTCATTCTAATTAACTTGTATGCTTCGTCTGTCTTTCCTATTCCCATCTTAGTTTGTACTTCTTTCCACTTTTTATCAATCCTTTGTTCTTTAGCTTTCCGGCATTTGCGAATAATTTCTCATTTTATGGCTTTGTATATCTGTTTTCCTGTTTTGCCTGATCTATTTTTGTATTTTCGTCTTTCTTCAATTAAATTCAGGATACCCTTTGTTATCCATGGTTTCTTATTTTTTTATCGTGTATACCCCAGAATATCTCTGGTTGCCATGTCTAAGCTGGATATAATGTTGTTCCATTCTGTTTGTACTTCCTTAGTATCAGAAATTTTCCCGATATCTTTGAGCAATTCATTTGACTTTTTTCAAATCTTTCGTGGATATTTTATTCTCTTAGCTTCGCAAAGTCAAATGCGGCCTTCATAATTACGATGTTGTGTGCAGTGTCTATATCTGCTTCCGGGTAGCTTCTACAGTCGTTTACTTGATTTCTAAACCGTTTTCTAACAATAATGTAATCTATTTGATATCTTCCCATATCTTCTGGCATCTTCCACGTGTATCGTTTTTTAGCATGATGTTGAAATAATGTATTTGTGATTGTTAAGTTGTTCTTGTCGCAAAATTCTATCAGCCTATTTCCCCTATCATTTCTTGTGCCTAAACCAAATTAACCTACTCTCGCTCCTTTCCTTCCCTCACCTTCCACTGCATTAAAATCCCAGAATTATTAAATTTTCATGTCTTTTTATGTATCTTAATCTGTCTTCGATATCTTTGTAGATCGCCTCTACCTCTTCCTCACTGTAGTTAGAGGTGGGCATGTATACTTGTATTATTACTGCATTTATCAGGTTAGATTCAAATCTAACTTTGAGTACTCTTTCGTTCTTTTGTAAGTAGTTTTCTACATGGTGTTCTATTTTTTTTGCATAACTATCTCCACTCCCGAATTTGCTTCCTCTGATCCTGTATGAATTATCCTAAATCACCACTTCAAAAATCCTCCGCCTCTGGCCAGTGGACTTCGCTGATTCCTACTATGTCTAGTGCTAACCTATCTATTTCGAGTTTCAGGTTCTCTAGCTTACTTACTTGTTTCATACTTCTGACGTTCTACGCTTTGACTCGCAGAATGTTCACGGATCTTTTTCTATACTTTCGGATCACATCCCCAAACTAGTCCCCTCCCGGAGATCCGAATGGGGAACTATTTTACCTCAGGAATTTTTTATCGCATGGGATGCCATCATGTTTACTAACAATTTCTGTACGCAGTGTACTTGGGAGTTAATGTGGTATTTTCCTGTTGCCATCCACATCGCAGTAGTGTGCCTTAGTATGTCATACCGACCCCTATGGTTTCTGCCACTCTAAGTACCGAAAAAGCTGTTGCCCTTATCGGGGACCTGTCTTAGTTTGGTTCCTCACTAAAGACCCCACTTATTTGGTTAAACCTATAGTTCGGCTTTTTAGCTCATTGAAACGCGCAAGCCATTCTACCTGTTGTAGTATTTTAGAACTTCGTCAAGGTGCAGGTTCTTTTAGAATGGCCATAATAACATAAACAACGCATACAACACAAAAATATAAGAATAAAAAGGATGCTGCAAAGAAGCACTAAGATGAAAAGAACCAATACTAATAGACAGAGAAATAACACAACCAAATAAAATTAAGAAAAATAGTTTTATATTCGGTATACATAAATTATCAGAAAACGTACTACAGAATACTACTCTCGTGATTAATACACATACCACAAAAATACAAAGCAAACTTAACCCCAATAAAACTTTTAGAAACAATAATGAAAAAGTGGTGCACTACTCTAAACCTAAAAATAAGCATAGACAACAAAAACAATACAATTTGAAATGAAACGTGGGGTACAGCAGGAGACATATTTTGCATAGCATTAAAATCAGTAATGAGCAGGCAAATAAAATACGGATACAAAGTTACTGTTATGCACCAGTACAAAATTAAATATCTGTGTTTAGAGGATATCACTGATAGCTTCAACAAACACATGGACATCTACTAAAAATTATAGAAACATAGCAATGACGTAAACATGACATTTGTAAAGAAAATGTAAGGAATACTGTATAATTAAGGCAAACTAAGAAACAAAAGATACTCGCTAAACAACAACAACAACACCAACCACATACAAGCAAAAAACAGTACAGACACCTACGAATATTTAAGATGCAAACAAAAATTAAGTTAAGAAAGAACTAAAACAGAAATACAAACACACTCATAAAATACTCGAAACAAAATTCACAAAGAAATACAAAATAATAGGAGTAAACATACGCAATCACGATATTAACGACATAATAATATGGAGCAATTCAGACCTAGATCCACTCAACACACTCATACTATCATTTTACAAATATTGAGTACATCACATACGTTCCGCTGTAGAAAGATTTACACTTCATAGAAAAACGAAGGAATGAGATTCATCGACGTAAGGAACATGTGCATTAAATAAATAGATAGTCTAAAAGAAGACTTTATAGAAACGATAGAGCTGGACGCCTTACGTAAAGCAATTACACACGCATACACATTAGTCACTCGATTACACCTTAATAATACCATATCCAACCCCATAATATCAAAACAACGCACACAAAACAAAAAACCTGATTTTACAATAACATCAACTACATCTCAAGTGTCAGTAAAAGTGGAAAAAAACTTATGGGAACCATTATCTAGAAAACTTTATATGTTTGATATTTAATTGAGAAAACTTAGATTGTTGCATGTATTGTTGGCACTTGATAGCATAATTTACATGCGTAAATAGTTCTTCGCAATATAAATTTATGATAATTATTTTAACGATAATCAAAATTTAAAAATTAAATGAAAAAAAAATTTATGCGAATACATTTAAAGAATCAATAAAGGTCATCATTGCTAGTTAGGAAATAATTACGATACTTTTGATGAAAAAAGGCAAACATTTATTAATGCAAGAACGCAAACACATTAAGCGGTATTAGTTGTAGAACGTAGTTGGCGAATTATTAAGTTTTTTTGTTAGCTCAAATATTTATTTACGAATTAAACAACAGAGTGATGAAATGTATGCTTTTTTGGTTAGCACAACTGTGATATAATCAGCATTATGATGCGTGTGGGACACAAAACTACGATAACCTTTAACTTTCTATTACCTAAATCATTTCAATACAACCTACAATAACATTTAAATCCTGCAAATAAACATTTAAAGATGATAATCAAGTCATTTAATTAATTATTACGTGATGATTTGTTGAGAGTTATACAATAAATTCTATACATGACTATTAATAAATAGTTCTTTTGTTATTTAAAACACAAACTTTCGATTTTTTTAAGATTTACATCTGCGTACATTTTTTTAAAATAAAATTTAAATTTAATTGTTTTAGCAACCCATGTGTTAGAAAACGCTTAAATGTGTAATGCTGTACTGCTTATAATTCTCATGTATTATTAGGTAGTTTGTAATATTTATAGAGCTTCTTAAGTTTGTGAGCAAACAGCTAACGTTTAAAAAAGGAGGAGGCGGGAAACTGCTGTCAACAAAAAAATAATAAAAAACACAGTGACAGGAAGAAAAATTGTTTTCTGTTACGTGCTAAATTAACGTTCAGTTTCTTAATTAATTTTATTCTACAAAGACGGAATGACGTATCAGTAAAATAATACACTGGCTAGCTAGCAGTAGTGCAGAGTGGCTTCATAGCTTTTAGGGATGTATAAATTCCAATACATTTACTAAAAGCTTTTACACCCACCTTGAATGGTCTTTAAACTCTTTTTATCCAATAATGCCTTTCAGAGTCAACTCACTTGAAATGAATCAACACAGATAAAGTCTCACCGGAAAATCAGTGTTCCCAGAGACGGTTCAGTAGTTACTAATGCAGTAGAGGTTAATGGAGCCTCGTTTACACGTTTCTCACTTTCTTCTATTAATTTAAAATAAACACAAATAATAAAAAGAAACTCCACGTCTTGTTCACTTAATCTATATTATCACACGTGAATATAACAGTAAATAACGACAAAGGAAAAAAGCTAAGATCTACCCTTAATTGACCAAGCATGCATGTAGCTAAAAAACAATAATCCTTTATGTACCGCTTGTATTAGTATGACATTGAATTTTCATTAAAAACCATAATTAGTATCATTATAGACATTCAACCATTTCAATTTGTACAAATTAATTATGCGAATATAATTGTGAACATTTTCTTATGAGAATTTTTGTATTTACAATACGCTTTAAATAAGTGTACGTTAATGTAAAAAGTCTTTCTTAATAATAAGTTTTACATATTCTTATTATTACCACCAACAATAAAATTTTTTTGAAAATTATTTGGGTTTCTTCAACTGCCCTAGAACCATTTCGCTACGCTGATTTCAAAAATGACATTTACTTATCTCAATCAGGTCAGGTTTTAATGCAATTTTGAATTTTAAATATCCAATATTCTGACCAAATTGATCACATATTTGTAACATTATCGATTTTTTTACGTTAATATTTTGCACCCGAAGGAGGTTTCAGAGACAAAATAGCATGTTCTATCACAATGTATTAATTAACTGTTACAAACATCATTTTATGTACATTGAATAACTAACATTGATAAAGGTAAGTACATGTAAATTGAACGTTACGTCATCATTGTCAAAAACTTAGGGCATGAACTTCCGTTTCTTCGAAATCCTTAAGTACTCAGCAGTAGGAATGTCTCTCATCAGAGACCAACAGTAATCAGCCATCATGACTGCATCCCCGCGTCCCTGATACCTGGTTTTCATCTCTTTTATGTCCTGATGGAATCTAATCCACTGCTTATCACTCATTGATCCCAAATTCTCGGGAAACCGATCCATATGTAAGAAAAAGTAATGCATTTTGATGATCATGTTGCATCCAAGGTTTCTGAAAGCAGTCAGCATATTGGCGACAAGTTCTACATAGTTCCCCGCCTTGATGTTGTCAAGAAAGTTCTTCACGGCCTGAAAAAAAGCCTGCCATGCTTCCAGTTCCACTTGGTTCATAGAGTTTTCAAACTCAGGATTACTGATGAGCTGACGGATTTGAGGACCATCAAAGATGCCAGCTTTGTACTTGTCTATGGAAAAGCATGACACAAGTAAGTGAAACAACCACCATCTTTGTCTAGAGCTTTCGTGAACTGTTTAATCAAGCGGAGCTTGATGTATAGCGGTGGGAAGAGTTCCTTCGCTCTGTCTACCAGTTGAATGTTGATGACGCTCCTTGTTCTGCAAGGCACTGACTCCTCTCGTACAGGCCAGTCCTTCCTTGTGTAATGGTGAGCAGCGTCTCTACTATCCCACATGCACAGAAAGCATGGGTACTTGGTGAAGCCGGACTGTTGTCCCAACAAAATATTCACCATCTTCAGGTCAACACATATAGTCCACTGATGCTGATCATAACAAATTTTCTGCAGCACATACTTTACTGCTTCATACTTCTCTTTCAGTGTTGTCGAGTGAGCAAAAGGTACAGAGCCAAATTGGGTTCTGTTGTGAAGCAGAACACATTTCAGCGATCGCTTGCTGCTGTCAATGAACAGTCTTTAATGTCTGGAGTTATATTGTAGCATTCCAAGCTTGTGCAGAAGCTGAACAATATCTGTACAGTACACCAAGTCTTTCTCCTCAAAGAAAAAATGGAGGAACTCCTGATGTCTGTTGCGGTAAAAGGTAATGTGAGCACCGTCAGAGAAGAGGTTCTTTTTTTTAATCTGGACGCCAATAGCTCTGCAGAGGACTTCGACAAGTTGAGATCGCGAACAAAATCATTCAGCTCTTCTTGGGAGAAAGGATGTGGAGCATCATCGTTAAGAATCACTTCTTCATCTTCATCATCTTCCAAAACACTTGAGGAATCTTCGTCACTGATGTCAGAAAGTTCTCTAAAGACAGGTACCGGAATTTCATCAAAGTGAGGCTCAGGACGACGTGCTAATTCAAGATTAGGATAGATGAGGTTCTTTCGGTTCCTTCTGTTGATCCCACTCACATTAATAGCGCAGAAGTAGCAGTCGGTCAGATGGTTTGTCGACTCCCTCCAAACCATGGGAATTCCAAATTTCAGAGAACTCTTCTTGCCTTTGGTCCACTGACGCAGATACTCGGTACATGTGCGGCGCCCATGCTTTATCCTGTTCACCAAGTTTAATATTAAAATAAGAATGGTAACCATGCTTAATGAAACTTGTGACTCGATTCCTGTTAGTTGCAATGGTGAACTCTTCGCAAATGTAGCAGATTACGTCACTTATTTTTGCAACATCTTCTAGTCGATCCCATATTATTCATCTGTAATATGTAAAAATTCGATTAATTATCAGTTGGCACATGCAATATCGTCAAAATTCGTTTATTAAAACAAAAAGAAATGGATTTTGCATCATTTGAAGTGAGAATGCCCTGACATGTAAACAAAAATGTCGGAAAACATATTTACATTATTTCAGAAAGTTAACCTGATCGAGAAAAACCAATGTGATTTTTGGATTCAGCACATTAACATTATCATAAATCACCCCCAAAACCTTAAGCAACAAATTTGATGTTAACCAGTGAATTATCAATAAAACAGCATATAGTGTTAAAAAGATGGAAAGCAAAAAATTCTGTAAACGTGTAGTTTTTTGTTGGTCCTTTACCAAGGTGTCGCAACCTACTGCAGGAATTGATTGCAAGCAATTCAATTACTCCATCTTGGCATTGAATAATAGTTCCCAACACAGTGCATCACCATTGGAAAATCAAATTCTGGGTTTAAAACCGTCAGTTTAATTACACGATAATCAATTTGAAGCTTTGCTTTGTCACTGTTGTCAAATAACTGAAAATTATCTACTCCTTTACTATCCGTAGTTTTTATAAGTTTCAACACCGCAGAGTTATTACCAGAGGCCCTCGTTTTTGCTAAGTAGTGCGTTTAAACTGCTTGATTTTTACGGTCAATGTCGTTCTGTTTATATGAACGGTCAGCTTGCTCTTACACTTTCACATTAGATACAGAAAGCTTCGCAATTTGTTAACGTTCCCAACGCATTTTTATAGCTGCTTTAAGAGTATATGGTTATTCGGGTTGTAATTTTTATGGTTGTGTTTTTTTTGAACCCGTGTGAACCTGTACAAATAACTTTATTTCCCCAGTATCTATCCTGTAATTTTTCCAAATGTAATTCAAAGAAGGTAAAATATCCATGGTCATTAATGCTTATATTTAATACATTGAATGTTTTACTGTTTATTTCTGTATCCTAATTTAATATTACATTCAAATAGTCACTCATAAATCAAAATAACTACGCACCAGCACAACAGTTTCAACAACAAAAATCGTTACCTGGAATGTTCTTTCAGATTACCACTTCCATAGATGACTTTTCTCCAGGCTGCTTGAACCTGCATTGCTCCATCTTACTCGTTCACCCAAGTCATTACCAATCTAAAGTTGCCTTCCGTCAGACTGCACGTGCAATAACCAAATCAGACCTCTTCGTCTAGTTAATGTGCTACCAGCACCCTCGTTCAAAATTATTAATGCTTCTACTTACGTAACATCCAGCTTTTAATTACTATAATTTATTTTAATTCAGTCCGTTAATTACCTTGCACCCACTTGTGCGTTATAAACACTTGTAATAACTTTCGGCGCATTGCACTGTACGCAGTATTAAAAGCTAGAATATTTTTCAAATTATCATCAAGAAGTTAAATGATAAAAGCGAAATATAAAAGCGAAAAATCAGAGAGCGAATCTAACTATAGCCTTTCTTATATATTTTAAGCCTCACTTACTTTGCACGTATTTTTATTACCTATTCTTTGAAAACCTTTAAACTGCCACAATTCTACAAATTTACCGTACAAACATGTAACGAACTTTCAAAAACCGAGAAATCGTCCACTCCACCTCGCTTATATCACGAAAAACTACGTACGTTTTCTAACCGTTTAAATTTACCGTGAATTTTGTCCTTTCTTATTTCCCCAAACAAGTCCAATACACGCCCCTTATGTGCGCTTCTATATCGTTATTGCAGTTCTGCTTTTATAACAACTTTTCCTGTCTTTGTCTTTCTTATTGTCCCACTATTACCATGTTGTGATAAACAAGGAACAATATGCGCTCTGATAAAAAAACGCACTTTCAAATAAATAAATACATAAACGAAAATAGTACTAGAGTTACATCATTTATTTTTGTATAATTATCCAAAAGCATTATCTATACAAAACACGGACGTAAGTTGAAAGTCTGGCCGCGATAACAAATGTTAAAACAAGCAAAGATCGCAAATAAACACGATTACACGGAAATACAAAGAAGTTGCATTAGAAAACTTCTTCTAAAATACAGGGAATATTAAAGACAAAACCTGGTTGGTTGAAACAATCTGCAAAACTGCTTGAAAACCCAACCCAAATGTAGTGGGAAAAGGTTATTTAACACCCATTCGATGATAAGACAAGTTAGTTTTCACTTGATGCACGTCGAAGCCACGACACTTTTAAGCAGAAATCTACGCGTCAAATAAATAAAGTTCAGAATATATCAAATTTATGTTATTGTGCAGATAGTGTTGTGCAACAATTACGTTAAGCATACATGAAGAGTTTTTGCCGTTTTTTTTTTAGAAAACGTGAGTAGAAATTGGGTAATTAATTTAAATTAAATATTTATAATCATATAGGGCTTGTAATCCGCGTTGGAAATAGTTACAATTCTAATTGGATTCTAATCCGCGTCGGAAATAATAATGATTCTAATCGGATTCTAATCAAATTCTAATTCGCTTCTGGTATAATTCTAATTGGATTCTAATTGACTTCTAATAAAATTCTGATTTATTTCTGGTACAATTCTGGTACAATTCTGGTACAATTCTGGTACAATTCTGGTACAATTCTAATTTTAATTCTGGAATAATTCATGATACTAAGTAACCCACGAATTCAAGTGGTGGTTAAGGAAAGAGATTCAAAGCATATGCAGAGAAATATAAAATAAAGAAGCACGAGGTGATTTTTGGAAAACGAGGGGTAACTGTACTGAAACATTGGTTCAACAAAGCAGAGTATTAGTATTCGATTGAAGACAACAAGGGGATGTTGATCCACAACACGAAACAACATATCACAGGTCAGATCTACTTAATTTTAAGATATTTTTCAATTTAAATTTTAATACTGAATTTATTCAATTTATCCAAAACTTGTAAAGAAGTTAACAAGAAACATTGCATACGCTAAACTTACGTAATAAATCATAACGAGGTCTAGAACGTTCCATATTTTTTTGTAAAGAGGTACTTTTTGATGACTTTATATTAAATTAAAAGTATATAAATTTTGGGATAAATAATCCATATGATATTAATTGATTGAAGGGTGTATTTAAAGTATTTCAAAAATTGTAAATATTATTTCCTTTCATTATATAAATGTTGATTGACTTCGTTTATCAATTCAAACAGGTAATCATGAAGGGGTGAAAAAGAAAATTGATGATCATAACGTTGTGCACTTTGTGTAAATTAAAAAGAGCTAGCCGTGGCATAATAATAGAAGTTAAAGATTAAATTTGAGAAACACAGAGCGGTGGCGTTAAGTAGAACGTTTATTACACCGAGTACGGCGTTATCATATCAATTAACATAACGAACCAACGTGGGGCTAGAAAACTACATCAATATATGTATGTGTGTGTGTGTGTGTGTGTTTATATATATATATATATATATATATATACTGGTCTAGTCTTTCTACCCTCCCCTTTCTTTCCTTAATTTTTATTTTATTTTACCCCTTTTTGTCGCCCCGTACTATCAACGTTTGGTTGGTTCTTTAATTAAACTGTTTATTACAATGCCTCGACTATTTAAGCTCTTAATTCTCAGGGTGTTCACCTACTTATAGTGAGTTCTGTTATAAGTAGATGTGCAATGCCCAACCAAACTGCACACTCTTTTGTTTTAGTACTAAATTTTTAATCTACTTTTGTATATGCCAAATTTTTATTACGATCAACGTTGCCTTGTGCCAAATTAAATTACTACCACAAATTTATGACTTTTTTTTGATGTTTTAAAATATTTCAGCACTCACCTGGATTATACTTCGTTCTTGGCCTCTCTAACTGCTGGCTCAAGATCCTCGTAGCCGTATGCGTCTTTACACGGTTGTACTATCTGATAGAATTTTCGTATCGCCTCCAGGTGTCGTTCTTAAATTTTAGATGCTCCCCAATATCTGAAATAATTAACCCTAATTTAGAATTTGGAATACCCGTTTATGTTACTTCCCCTGCGCTAATTCTTCTGTCCTAATTTCTGCTGTGAATCCTCCACTACCAATTGTTGCTCTCCTAATTTCGCTCCTTGTGTTCTATTTTAATCCGTCCGCCTTTTCGTATTCAATCCAAATCTAATCGCCGTCCTGTTCCAAATTACTCGATGCCCCGCTATAAATCTATATCCAAACCAATCTTTGTTCCTTTGTATACCCACTCGATTGTCCTGCTACCTATAAATATCTATCCAAATCGATCTTCGTTCCTTTAAATAACTACCCTATGTCCTTTTGCCTTTAAATCGCTATCCAAATCAATCCCAAATCTATTTAAATATTCGTTGCTTCGCCGTCGCTTATATAACCACTCTATGTCCTTCCGCCTTTTAATCTCTATCCAAATCCAACTTCGTCCCTATGTATAACCACTCGATTTTCCTTCCGCCTTTCCCAATATCGTTCCAAATCTATTTACGTACTCGTCGCTTCGCCGTCGCACTATTACCAATCCTTACACTTTTTATTATCGTCGTCGTTGCTTATTTATCTTTCGCTGCTGCTCTTTACCCTTCTTTACTCAATCAAAACTATTCAAAAATCAAACACGTTTATTAACTTTTAAATCGTACACAAATTAGCGCAGTTCTATAAAAACACGTCTTTATACAAAAAAATTTCGAAATAATCTTTTCTTATATCGTACACAAATTAGCGCAGTTCTATGAAAAACACGTATTTATACAAAAAAATTTCGAAATAATCTCCCTTTGTTTTCTTTCCAAGGCGACCATTATAACATTTCTTGCCTACTAAATTATAAAATTACATAACTAAAATCGTCCAATAATATCCAAACACTACGTTTGTGTCGCACATACCATAATTCATGTCTTTTTACACTTTCATAATTCACATAAAATTCTAGTATTGGTCCTAAATATTTACAGTCCTTCAATCACATTTGACTAATAATTTTGAGCTTACAAATTTTGTCCAAAAGTTGATTCTATTTAAAATAAAAAAGCCAAAATAAATCACACTTGAACCTGGATGCGTGGTTGATAGTGAACATCCATAGACGCATCCGGTTTTTGGACGGCAAATGTACTTTCAATGGCCTATAAAATTCAAACTCGGTATAAACCCTTGAGTACTGTGCATCTTACTACGTCATTTAGTCATTTTAATTTACCTTTTGGCACTTATTTTTCAACTACCATTTTGAATTGTACTTTAGCATATGTAAAATACGGTAAACATACATTTTTAAATTATGTGATCAAATATATGGATTATTTTACTTGGCATACACTACCTTGTACTAAACAACCCTTAGAACCCTTGGTAGCTCCCTCAAACATTATAATATATATATATATATATATATATATATATATATATATATATATATATATATATATAGATGTTGCGGTTCGCTAATCCGCAAATTGGCAATCGAGATGCAAAGAAATAGAACCTCTACAAGATTAGGCGGGAGGTGTAGACAGGCAAGGTACACACAATAAAACTATAAATCTTGTAGTTTAGGGTAAGGTTTATTTCTGATATGTTTTCCCTTTTTAAAAACTAATGACAACTATATATGACAAATTTAAATATAATAACCATGGCATCAACATATGCCTTCTTAAACTTTCATAAACTCAAAACAAATCCAAAGTCCACTATTATTTATGTTGTACTGCAACAATATATAAATATATATATATATATATATATATATATATATATATATATTTATAAGCAGTTGTGAGTTTCAAGTCTTTAAAGAATACTCTTTTTTATCACCTAAATTTTCGGATATATTTCTATCTTTTTTCAAAAGTGCTACAATAAGAAACGCTATTACAATATTAATAACTAAAGTATCTACTAAATTGAGGTTACTAATAAATTGGCATTGTATAAATATAACAGGCAAGCACAATTCTACAAACTAAAAACATTAAAAACATAAGTATAACATAAAAAATTTCACATCTCTGTATATAGTGACAATTTTTTGAAAGTTTGATTTTGTATACAAAACTTTGTTTTCTAATAATGTGAGAAAGGTGTTGCTAGATTTTTTACGTAATAAGTATGTACGTGTATGTGAGTGTATCAATGTCAATTACACCATTTAGTTGGAGTAGGATGTAATAAATATATTTATCTTGGTACTGTATTTGTATCTGAATTTGTAATCAACATTGATACACTTTAGTTATTAATATTGTAATAGCGTTTTCTCATTGTAGCACCTTTGAAAAAGGATAGAAATATATCCGAAAATTTAGGTGATAAAAAAGAGTATTCTTAAATCCAGCAGACCTGAAACCCACAACTCCTTATAAATAAATCTACAGCAAGGTCATTAACTTACAAAATATAGTATATATATATATATATATATATATATATATATATAAATATATAGTGAATAAGATGAAATAATAACTTAGACTTTTATGCAAAGCCCAAATGATCATTTCAAATCGAGCTAGTAATTGAAAGATAGAAAGTATAAGGTCTTGGACAGGACTCGAACCTATATCCTGGTTTTGCCGGAACCATGCGTTTACCAATTACGCCACCGAGACCGATGACGACAATTGGGAAATTTACAAATTTAAATTATGTACACAACTATACATACACCTAACTTTTAATTACGTTTGGCATTTTTGTCAATCATATCTGACATTGTCAAGTTTTTGACTTATGTCAGTTATACACAGGAAGCGACGCTCAAAATTACGGCTATTAAATATATAAATATTTTAGGTAGTTAATTACACAAGGCATGTTGATAAATACTATCGTATTACAGGTTCAAGTCTTGTCCAAGACCTTATATTTTCTATCTTTCAATTACTAGCTCGATTTGAAATGATCATTTGGACTTTGCATAAAAGTCTAAGTTATTATTTCATCTTATTCACTGTAATACGATAGTATTTATCAACTTACCTTGTGTAATTAACTACCTAATATATATGATATATATGATATATATATATATATATATATATATATATATGTATATATGATATAACACCTTGGAGAGGATTCGAAATTGAAACCTTCGGCTTTGACACCCCTTATGTCAATCTTCATGTCCTCATGATTTTCACCATTGCTAAAATCGTTTTGAACGTAATTTGGTTTTCATGAAAACAATGAATAATTGTGTCTTGTGTTTGTTAGAAATTTGTTGTTTACAATTTCCAGTAGTCTTATAGACACGTTCTTACACTTTAAAAATTTATAAATACATCGCGCAAGCGCGGAATAAGCGACGCCACGGCAGGTGGTAGCTCCAAGCTTACACCGGCTTTAGCGCGGCCATCTGACAATGACGTCACCAATGCACAAATTTAATACGCAATTATCGGAAAATATAATTTTAAGACAATAGTTTATAACAGCGAAATACTCACATGAATATGTCCCTGGGTTAAAGTTGGCTTCTGTTGAAGTCCATCAGGGCTACTGATGGCTCTTTTAAGGCAATTAACGGAGGGTACGCCTACGTCCATCCAAATAGCTTTGACGGGATCTCAGGGCTCCACTCCGGAGTGTTTAAAGATGGTGCGCCGGCGTGGAATGCGGTTCAGCCAACGGCTACAATTTACCTCTACCTATGTAAGGAAAGACAGGAACAGGTATAAGGGCGACAAACAAAGATAATCAGGCAAGGATATTTACATAAATAAAGATAAGGCACGATACGATACCTGACCAAACCGCTCTTCACGAAGGTCCCAGGAAAAAAGCCACGTTACAGAGCCCATCGGAAAAACCCCACCTTTCTGTCCTTTCACGCGTTGGCGCGAAATTATTCGCCCAACCCACTTTTGACGTGACGGAAATACGCGCACCGAGTCTTTTGAATTTTAAGGCGCGAAACTTCCGCACATCAAAGCTAAAACTAGGGAATGTTTAGTGCCAATTTATTGGCACGTAACAACGTAGCTTGAAAACCAATGCTTTAGTTTGATTACAGGAGTATAAATTTAAACTTTGTAGTTTTATTTGTTACTAGTAAATTATTAGTTTCAAACTAATACTAAAATTTTTTTTCACAGCTACGAAAACTCAAATGGTATAAAAGCTGAAGAAAGTGGATCCTTACGAAAGGCATCCAAGCCAGGAGAAGAGGACTCGATATCAGCTCAAGGTGGATATTCGTATCCTGATAAAGATGCAGGTCAAATCTCATTGACGTATAAAGCTGATGCCGAAGGAGGATTTCAACCACAAGGTGCTCATATACCAACTGCTCCTCCGGTTCCGCCAGCTATTCAAAAATCGTTAGAATATAACGCTGCACACCCTGAAGCTGTAGAAAAACCAAAGAAAACAAATTAATGTGTTGCTACTAAAAGTATAAATTGTAAATAAACAACTTTAAAAATATTCTTTGAACAAGGTATTATAGTGCTTTCAATTAACTTCAAAATTATTTCTTAAAGTTTGTTAAAGTCGTTAGGTACCTTGACACTTTGATAATTAGACAAAAAGTTTAAATAAAATAAAGTAAAATATTAAGACTAAAAGGATACTAAATGTGACACAACGTTTATAGTGAGACGACGCAAAGAAGTGGCAATGATTTTTGTAAATACTATCGTATTTATTGTTATTAAAATTTGTTTATCTAGCAACCAAAATTATTGTTTTATTTAATCGTAAAACAAACTGTACTCATTTAATAAATTTACAAAAAAACAATTTTACTTCGTCTATTGTGATGTCTGGAATACTCTGTGCCATAGAGACCTACCCTATCTCTTTGAAAATTGCATGGCAGTTCAATGGATGGTAAATTAAGTCCTCCAGAAGGTTGAGAAAACGATATTGGTGTTGTTTAAGTTAGAACTGTAATGAAAATTCAATTTTCTTACTTGAAAGGAACTACTGGATTAAAACAGCACGTGAATGTAAAACGTATAAAATTTTAAGTTACTATGATAATTTCATTATGGCCAGACCTGCTAACAGATAAGCGAACTTATGTTTGTATTTAATGTGACGTATACCTCGGGATTCTAACGAGTAGGTATACACCCAAATTAAATTTTGAAAATATTCTTGTTCTGCTCCAATCCCTTTAGGCATCCAAAATAGGGAATCGTCCTGGAACGGATAGCATAGAATATGGTGCGGTTCCCGGTCTAGTAACAATATTGGGCCGTGGGCAGTTGATGGTTCCCGAATAAAATAAGAGGGGCGCCAATTGCAGTAAAAGGCTACTAAACACCATACGTTATGAAAGAACAATTCAGCTTCTGCAATTAAACTTAACTGTTCCTAATACAACTACTGCTCAAAGTCGATCACACTAATAAAGAAGATATTTACCCAAGTATTACCTCTATTTATACAATAATATTTAGGATTACAAAATATTTACAAGTTACCAGTGGGCTTAGCTCAATTATACAGTTTCATTTTAATTTAAATTAACGCTTTATTCATTGGAAGGGAAAAGATAGAAGACCCCTTCCTGGATTACTTGTACTACCTTATAAGATAAATTAACTGAGGTTGTGAGTGTGAGTATTATGCATATCAAGAGGTAGTGCACTTTCCCCCGTATTTTAGGCAACATACAATGTTATTCCTGCCTTGCTATCAAAATATAAATAATTGGGCAGTGAATGGTTCAAGCACCTGGATATAGGCTTCCCAATAAACCAGTATGCAATTTAACTAGTTAATTAAATAAGTAATAATTACAAAAGAAAGGTATTCAATAAACAAATAACTATATGTATATATCTTAACCTAAGTAAACTTGTACTTCGTCAAAGTTTTGTTACCCCGCAGCACGTAGATTGTTCGGATTCTCTGGGACTGAATTAGCTGCAGTAACAAGATCTCGATATGCATCGCCTGATGCAACCCTCGCCGACAAGCCTAATATATCCCACAGAATTAAACCACCATTTCCAGCAGCATAAAGCAACTGATTTTCCACGACGTACATAGGAACTAATTCCTTGACATCAAAGAACCCTGTACACACAAATTAGAACTAAAAATTACCTCTGTTCATTACATACACTATCCAAGTGGTTCCTGTTTTAATAATTTATAATATTGGATTCTGCTATTGAGGTGTTGCACCAAATCAGAAACCAATAATCAGACATACACGTGCATATTGTTTCTCCCAATATGGAATTATTTAAACCAGGCAAATCTTCTACCAATTCACTAAAAATATTTCTGATGAACGAGAAAAGGCTGCTCCCAAGGTGTTTTATAACAGAATCTACTTTCATTAAACACTATACTGAAAGTATTAGGGCCTAGCTCTTCAGAGACTTGTACTTGAACAATCACTATTCTGAAGATAACAAAAGAGAGAATGGTGTGTGTGCATTCCATTATATACATTGTTGATAAGGATGACCGGTATCACAATCCAATCCACAAATTTCTAGTTGGAGGTCAGCACCAACAAGGTGCTACGTGCATTGACGTAGCATAAAAAAAACCAAAAAAAGAAATGGACCGGGCTCAATCGGCGAGTGGGCGGGGTATTATATCTACAACAAAATTTAACGGGGGCCTGAAATAAAGAAAGAAAATTACACACATTCATACTCAAAACACAACACATCAACAAAAGAAACCTATAATTAAACACAATATGTACACGCAATAAATAATTACACACTAAATCTAAAAAAAAATATCAACCAAAAGGTTACTCCCTAGATTGAGTTTTAACAAAAAAAAGAAATTAAGCGAAATTACCCCGCTAAAACCAGCAGCTCTAAATCAGCATGGTAAATCTAAAACTAAGTATATACATCTAATGGCAACATTTTCAAACGTGCCGGCAAGTCTTCAAATCATCTTCACTTTAACAAGTTGTACACTCTTAGGTATTTAAAGCAAATAGTAATGCATTCATATAGTGTCAATAAATCTCAAACTAATTCACTAATTGTCGTCTAAACGGATTAAATTTAGAAATGCATGAGCTTAAACCAAAAATCCCAACCGATATGGTCCCAATCGTAAATGATAGAGAAAGAAATTACTCACTTTCGAAGTTGCTAACGTCGGGGTTGAGTCACTGGCTGGTCCACGGCAACTAGTAGGTGGGCCTACACCCAGTAAGAACGCACTTGGCCTCCCATTACAGCAAGGAGCGACCATTCATCGTGGTTTTAAGGCCACTGGAAGAAGCTAGAGCAATTATCAGTAAAAATTAATTTAATTTCAACGAATTATACAATTTTGTAAAACCCCTAAATACGCATCACGCCGTATTGCGTGCGCAATTTTCATAACAAAAAACGGAAACAACCAAACATTTCTACACGTATCTCCGTTGTCTAGATTGGAAAGCAAATAAAATCAATTTCGTTCAGCCAGTGACCTGAGTTCAAAGTAATATTTCTATTCGGAATTAACCTGGAAAAACACAGTTTATATTGAGATAATACGCAGCCTTAATTCGACGAATTTTTCCGACGGAAAACGCATAAGAAGCACTTATCGGACACTTGGAACACGTTATCGACTATCTGAGTATAGTATCAACTTTACGTTAGGGAATTCTGGGAAGTAGAATTTATTCTTAATTAGCGGAAGTATTTACCGAGTAAAATATACAGAATATTTAATTTATCGAATAAAGTTTCATTTTAGAAGCAAAGTGGATTTTAGTTGAAAATTATTAGCCATCGTATTTCTTTTTAATTATGAATCGACGCTTTTATTTAACCGTGGACATGGAATTTAGATAAACGGATAATTAATTAGCAAACCATGAGTTGAAAATTATTGTAAATAAAATAACCTATTATTGCCGAAAATGAACGTAACGAGTCCCCCCCAGCAAAATTAAAAGGTCCGGGTAGGAAATCAAAATAATGAAAGTGGGCAAGACCAACAAAAAACCCAAAGAGAAAAAGAAAGGAAAAAAAATTCGCTTGCAAACTAAAAGAGAATTCGTTACCAGACTAAAAAAACAAAAAAAAAAGAACCACCCAATAAAACACACAAAAAAACTTTTATCTGGCTCGAAGACCAAGAATAGAAGAAAGAGAAAGAAAGGGAAAAAGGAAGGAAGGAAGGAAAGACAAGTAATACACAATCTAGGAGGACTAAGATGGAACGGCTTGGACACTGAATAAGTCGTCGGAGGACGGATATTTCTTGTGAAGAAACAGTACAGTCTTCAACCTCAACAGAAGTAAAAGAACGAAGAAGAAAATCCAACAGTGCCAACCAGAAGAGGACCCAAAGGTCAAGCCTTAAGCAAACAAAGGAACAACAAGGGACAACGAAAGGAAGAGAGGAAGAACGCTGGGAAAGGGAACGATGTATTCTCAACTGTGGTAGTCGGAACCGAAGAAAAGAAAGGTTAACTAGTTTTTAAGTCGACTAAGTCGTAGTTTCCGAAGAAAGAAAGACGAACTAGAAAGCACCTACTACAGGAGCGGATGGACAAAACGCAATCGGTATAGGGATTGACAGCAAGGAAGACTAGCGAAAAGAAAAAGGAGAGAAATGTGGAATGGAAGGAACGAAGAAAAGGAAAAAAAGAAAAACCCCAAAAAGAATAACACCAACACTAAGTACAAAACCCAAGAAAAACTAAGAATTGTAGAAAAGAAAATAAAACAGAATCCCAGAGTAGCTATGTATGAGAAGGTGTGCGCGTGTGCGTGCGCGTATGTATGTGTGTGTGGGTGTGTAAGAAGTGTATGTGTGTGTTGTGTGTGTATACAGAGTGCGTGTGTGTATGTGTTGGACCGCTGTAGTCGCCTCTTACGACAGGCAAATCGTACCGTGGGACTATTCTATTCCCGGACCCACACGGGGTGAAAGAAAAAGCAAGAGAACAAAAAAAACCCCCGCAAAACAGGGAAGAGGACGAAATCGTAAGTCCAAAAATCAAATCCGAGGAAGAGCAAGGTCGGCATAAGAATTGGAAACACGAGGACTAGGTATTGGGCTTAAGGCGTTTACACCGCCAAAAGCAGAACGAAACAACATCAAGGACATTAGGTTTTCGCTGACATATGTCCTCAGGTTCGGAAGGAGCATAGAATAAAGTCTGTCTCTTTTGGGCAGTTTTCTGCCAAATAGGAATAGCAGGGGGTGTAGTAGTTATAGCACTAGATTTAGGAGGTGGCAAGGGTAGTTTAAAAAAATCAAAACGCGTCTTAGAAGGACGTTGTTTATTGTTAGGATGGGTGGTAAGAATGTCAACGGCAGAAAAAGAAACATCATAGGTTTTCAGCATATTAACGGTGGAAAAAGAAAAAGTATTGGCTGTACGAGAACTAACCTGACAAAAAGAAACACAAGCGGAACACACTTCTGTTACGTTAGAGAAAGGGACAGAAGTAGATAAAATTTCATTGACGTTATGTGCAGGACTAGAAGTATCACAGTTAGGAAAAAAACAGCATTGGTTGTGGAAGTATCCACCTTAGGAAAAGGAGCAGAATCAGGTAGAAGTTTGTCAGCATTAGATAACAGAACATCAGCTAGGATGTCACCAACCTTAGTTAAAAGAACAGAAGTAAGTAGCATTTTGTAAACATGAGAAAAATGAGTAAGAGTAGGTAACAAAACAGGAACAGGTAAAGCTTTAACAACAATAGCAACAGGTATCACAGCTACGGGTTCCCTAACTTCAACAGGACCTTCTCTATCCGTATTAGAAATTATCTTCACTTCAGCTACGGCTGTGATTGCCGGCACAACAGGAATTACTTGAGTCGAAGCATTTAAGAAAGCAGGAACAGGTGAAATTTTGACAAAAACGGAAAGAGGCATTAAAGATACAGGTTCGTGGGATTTAACAGGACCTTCGCAGACTGAATTAGAAGTTATGGTCATTTCAGCGACTTTTGTGCTTGCAGACACGACAAAAATTTTTTTGGTAGAATCGTTTAGGAAAGCGGGAACAAACTCTTGAGAAACTAGCTACAAGTCACTAATTCGAAGCATGGGTTGTAAGGGTGGTGGAGGCACATCTTGGGGTGAGAGTGAATAAGTAGGGCGAGCAAAATGGAGGGGTAGAAAAAGCTGTAGAACTAGAGACGGAAGAAATTTTGATCGAAGCTGTGTTTGTCGAAAAGGGGTAGATTTCAATAGTAGTAGCAAAATGACCTGGATGAGGGACAGAAGAGAACGTAGAGTGAAAAGTAGAAGAAGTTAGACATCTAGAGGTGAGAACAGAATTGGAAGTCTGATTCGCGGAACTATTAGTAGTAGGATGACAGTTGGGACAGTTATGGCGCGTAACTCCCTTATGTCCGCAACCATAACAATGGAGTACTTTAGGACGAGTACAACGGGTCGAAACATGACCAGGTTTGTCGCAATTAAAGCATACGACTTGACGAGTAGGAGTAGAAATAGGAGGAAGAACAGGAGAACGTACGGAAGAAGTATCGAATCTCCTCGTAGGCGTAGAAGAAACTTTAACAACTCGGTCATGTGAAGTAAAAGAATTTTTCTCAATAATAGTGACCTTATAAACAAACTCCATGTGTTCAAAATGATGAATCAGTAAATTAGACGACTTCCAGTCAGAAAACCTATGCCGAAAACCACGATATCAAAGTAAAGCTTTAGCCTCGAATAATTCCACTGCAGGCTCAAATAACGCAATTCGGATACATGGTGAGTTCGTCGGAATTTTTCGACTCGTTCTAAAAAATCATGTACGATACGAGTGTTTGGATTACCAGAAAATTTGAAATTTCACTCTTACACTAGGAGGTCTTGGTGGGAAGTCGAAAAAGAAGTCATTTTGAATACGAACAAGAAAGAAATTGGCAGAAAGTAATTAAATAAAGGCTAACCGTAACTCGATAAAAGTTCAAAAGAAAAAAAAATGTTACGAATACAGGACAATTTAAAACATATTCGATGGATAAACTTTGGGAACACCAATAGGAGCGAAGCAACAAAATAAAAATTAGAATAGGGTTGTAGAATAAAGGAAAAATCTGTGAAAAAAACAACTCTAGATTCTATGGGAAGAAAAAAATATACAGAGAGGGAAGAAAGAAAAAGAAAAATCTTGGGCGCTAGCGTTTTCAATGGACTAGGATTATTGGCAAAAACACAAGTCCAATAATCTGAAATTAATCCACCAATAATATTAAGCGTAAGGGACGAAATATAAGTAATATCAGGTCGAGAAAATGCGGGTCATGTAGGAACTTAGGCACTAACAATAATAATCAAAAAATCGGGGTAAAAATTAACTAAAACGAACTTGGAGCCAAAACTAACTAAAATAAGATCGGAGCCAAAGTTACATAAAACAAAATCGCAGCACAAGAAAATTCTTAATTCTTAATTAGCGGAAGTATTTACCAAGTAAAATATACAGGATAAAAGTATTCCACATTTACCGCATACATGCACACAAACATCATTACAAATATGGTAAACATTAATATTTATATATAAAAATTTAAAAAGAACATCCAAAAATAAATTATCAAGCTAGTATTAAAAAAAACAAATTCTATACAATTACTAACTTACTCTAGCCTCATCATCACCATTAGATCTTCAGTCTTAGAACTGGTTAGACGTGTACCCTTATTGTTTCCTATTCTGAACTAATCTACACATTTCCCTGAAGTTTCCACAGCCTACATCTGTAACAATCTTGTAACAAATTTTTTTTCCAGCCGTAATGTTTATTTATGCTATTATTTTGATTCAAGCCTTACATTATTGTAAATTTCTAAGTAGTAATTAATTATACAATTCTGTTTTACCTCATGTATTTATTACTTGTTGTATTAATCTAACTTTATGCTTTAAAACTGTGAACATCATTTCAAATTGCGCGGTGACAAAAAATAACTCTTATAAGAGTCATTTCAAAATCTTCCTCCTCCTATAAATAGAATGATTGTTGTAACTGTCAAATTGACAATCAGTTGTTTATTTAATAAACACTTTCACGTTGGCTGTTGCTTGTGAAGGTTGAGTTCTGATCGGGAAGATGGCCCTGAGCAATTATGTTTGGTGCCGCGTTAGAAAAACGTAGAACAACTATAATACATTGAGTAAGAATACATTCCTGGCTATTATATACCGGCAGGCGTGATGTCTAAGACATGGTGGTAATATTATCAAGCGTCGGAAACACAGTTAATATCAATCAACCTCATGGTATTTTGTTAATTCTTTTTGTAGTGCAACTAAGTAATGTAGATAGAGATAGAAATTTACAGGTTCTAATTTAAATATTGAAATGGGAGAATCTCTGAAATTAATTCGGAGTTGGTAAATTAAGCTACGGTAAAATTTTTGGTTATGGCTTATAGTAGGTGATTTGAGAAACAACGATCAATTTTGTGATGGTATTAAAAAGCTTCAAGATTCACATAAAATTCAGGGAATGGTTAAAGTGCATTTCTAATATTTTTGTACGTTGTTGAACATCTAGTATGTTGTTTGTTCGGAAGGAACATGCAAGTCTTGATTACATCTGGATTCCAATCAAATAGGTGTTTTTTAAGTTTTGTTCACGTTGAAAAGTCCCAAGTTATGTAACGTCATTTGACCTAATAATATTCTTATGATTTTGAAAAGAACTTTATTAAGGCTTCATTTTTATTCTTGATAAATACCATCGAAATTTATAGAAGGCAGTATGCAAAAATGGTTTAGCTTTTTGAAATAATAAATTTAAGATACCTAAATAGGAAAACCAATAATTGCCGAGTAGGTCCAGGAAATTAAAATATTTCATCTTAAATACTATTGATTATTAATAATAATAATTTGACATTCAAAAATCCTTTGTTCACTAGTCAGATTATGTATGCTTAATTGAAACTTAGAAATAACGAACAAGTTAAGTTGAATTAATACTTATATGTGAAGTCTATCGTAGTACTACTCGAGACTAAATAAAATGTTATTAGAATATCATTAGTCATTTTCATACTGCAAATTTTAAATATCAATCTGAAATATAATTGCAAAATTTTAAAATGTAGGAAACAATATTATTAAATCAAATTAATAATGATGTGCACTTGTCGAGAAATCTTTTGTAAATAAATATTTTAGCTAACTGGACTATTAAAAGAATAGAAACTTATTTTAGTCATGCTTATGATTACTATTTTGAATGTGATGAGATTTGGTTCTTAATATCTATAAAATTTTATGGTGATTATTAACAGAACGCACAAATTGTGCTAGTATCGGTTTTGTTTAGTTACAGAAGTAGCAATGCATCTTTATTAGCTATGACGTGAAAGTGGTTAAGTATTTAGTGAGGGTCGTATTCATGCAAAATATTTGTACAGCGGTACAGGGTTTAGGTTTCCGCCTTCTCTTTATACAAATGGGCTGATATTAGTCATTATGGGTATTCAAAAACTCGGTGGCGCCATATTCACTTTACTTTTGGTCATAGTTCAACCCCGACCCAAGCTCATGATCTACCCAGAGCAAATTACTCCACTAGCCGCTTTGCCTTTACAGGTTTTCCTTACTCATAAACCGTTTTCTATTCAAAATCACCTCGGGTTTCTTGTCGCAACAGGAAATTCTCGTTTAATTACCCTCGCGTCTGACGTTTGGCAAGATAGGTGTCTTATATTACCTTAATCCAAGGTACATTGGGTTAAGGTATACACATATCTTGCCAATGCTAGTACAGTTTGTGCGTTCTGTTAATTATCACCATAAAATTTTATAGATATTAAGAACCAAATCTCACCTCATTCAAAATAGTAAACATAAACATGACCAAAATAAGTTTCCAGTTAACAAAAATATCTATTTACAAAAAATTTCTCAACAATTTGATTTAATAATATTGTTTCCTACATCTTGAAATTTTGCAGTTATATTTCATACCGATATTTAAAATTTGCAGTATGAAAATGACTAATGATGCACTAACAAGGTTTTATTTAGTCTCGAGTAGTACTACGATAAACTTCACATATAAGTATTAATTCAAATTAACTTTCTCGTTATTTCTAAGTTTTAATTAAGCATACATAACCTGACCAGTAAACAAAAAATTTTTGAATGTCAAATTATTATTATTAATAATCAATACTATTTAAGATGAAATATTTTAATTTCCTGGACCTACTCGGCAATTATCGGTTTTCCTATTTAGGTTTCTTAAACTTATTATTCAAAAAGCTAAACCATTTTTGCATACTGTCCTTTATAAATTTTAACTGCACTTATCAAAATTAAAAATGGAGTCTTTATAAAGTTCTTTTCAAAATCACAAGAATGTTATAAGGTCAAACGACGTTACATAACTTGCGACTTTCCAACTTGAACAAAACTTAAAAACACTTACTTGATTGAAATCCAAATGTAATCAAGACTTGCACGTTCTTTCAGAACAAACAACCTACCAGATGTTCAATGACTTACGAAAATATCAGCGATGCACTTAAACTATTCCCGGAATTTTATACGAATCTTGATGCCTTTTAATATCATTACGAAATTGATCGTCATTTCTCAAATCACCTACTATAAGCCATAACTAAAAATCTTACCGTAAATTAATTTGCCAACTCCGAATTAAGTTTCAGAAATTTTTACATTTCAATATTCAAATCAAAACCTGTAAATTCCTATCTCTGTCTACATTACTTGGTTGCACTACAAAAAAGAATCAGCAAAATACCAAGAGGTTAATTGATACTCACTGTGTTTCCGACGCTTGATAATATTATCACTGTGTCTTAGACAATACTCCTGCCGGTATATAATAGCCAAGAATGTATTTTTATACGATGTATTCTAGTTGTTCTACTCTTTTCTAAGGCAGCACCAAGCATACTTGCTCAGGGCCATCTTCCCGATTAAAACTCGACCTTCACAAGCAACCGTCAACGTGAAAGTGTTTGTCAAATAAACAGTTTATTGTCAATACGACAGTTACAACGATCATTCTATTTATAGGAGGAGGAAGATTTTGAAATGACTCTTATAAAAGTTACTTTTGTCACCGCGCAATTTGAAATGATTTTCACAATTTTAAAGCATAAGCACAAAACAACTTTACTATATGATTAAATTCTTTACTAACTTCATTTACATCACCAATACTATATATCTTCTAAGCTTAGATTACCAAACAGTATTATCATATAACAAATAAATTCTAGACCAGAAAGTCACTACAGAAATAATTACTACCATTAACTACTCGACATTCTGACAGTACTTAATGTTCAGAAACATCATCGTCTTCACCATCATTACTGAATACTGAATATGGTTTCAAGTCTTTAATATGCCATCTGCCTGTTTTTGAACCATCTTCATTATTCAACTCGTAAATCAGATTAAAAATCTTCTTTCTAACGATACACAAAACAAATGTAGGTACAAGTTTAGCAGTTAACTTATCACATATCTTCGAAAGAACCTTGTTAGATCTCCAAACCTTGTCGCCTACCTCGAAGGAAATGTTATGTCTCCTTAAATTATATGTATTGCTTGACTGCATGTAAGCTAAATGTAATTTCTCATGTACTTCTCTAAAAATATCAAAAATTTCTTGATGATCTAATGCATACGAGGCTTATCACAAGGAATGATATCTATATCATCTGTGGGTTCTATATCAAGACCATAAAATCTTCCAGACACAGGAACATGTCGACCAAAAACTAAGAAATTTGGTGAATAACCAGTGACCTGGTGTTTTGCAGCGATAATCGCATATTGAATTTGGGGTAACTCGATATCCCAAGTATCATGTTCTTCAATATACGACCTTATTGCAGTTCCGAGAGTTTGATTTATTTCTTCCACAAAATTACATTGGGGAGAATAAACGGCACGAAACCAAATTTTTTGAACATAATATTTTTTGCATACTGCTTTGAAATTTCTACCAATAAACTGTGTACTATTATCGCAGATAATGAATTGGGACGCACCAAATACTAAGAAAACTTTTTCTTCCCGAACACGTCTTATTAAATGCGCTTTTGCATTACGCAAAAGTAAACATTACTGTAGATTTAGAGAACCAGTCATCTCTAACTAGTAACCATCTAAATTTTTTAATTCATAGACTTAATATGAAATCTTTTTACGAACTATACTCGAAACAAACTGTCAAAGAACAAGAAATGTATCCTACAATGCATAAATTCGTTAAAATGACAAACTCCTTTACGAACCATACCTAGACTAATAAACAAAAAAGTTATTTAATCATCAACCTCAAAAAATGATGCCAAAACTGCTAGAACTTCTAGCGCGACAAACTTACCACGAGTTTCGTTTAGACTTATGTACTGCTAAGCGACTAACTATTCGTGAGTCTTGTCTAGACTAATGTACTGCTGCGAGATCAACTATGACGACAAGTCTCGCCTAGACTAATTAAAACTAAACGCGAGTTAAGGTTCGGGCCTTGGGAGCTGCGTTTTTAAAACACCTTTCCAAAACTTAACAAATTTATTTTAATTGATACAGAAATTAATGTGGAATTTTGACAAACTGATTTTAACTTTAAATCAAAATAAATAAATTAATTGAACTAATGTTATGAGTCGCCTAAGCAAACTGCAATGCTAAAGCTGAATGCTTCGACTGACTGCCGGGTCCTTGAGCTCCCGGGCTTTGTATAATATCCTACCCCCTCACATGACTGCTAAAACTTGCAGATCTCATGTCTGCTTTACTCTTAATTCCACACTTTGTTACATTGTTTTAATCTTATTTCTAGGCGATTGCAATATCTAAACCGTCTGTGACCTGTCACCTGCAGTATCAGTGTCGTCTCGGATACAAAGTTGCATGAACTGTTAATAACCTGTCTGGTTTATCCTTGCATTATATTGTTGCAATTGACTTATGATTTATTTAACAATTTCTAATAATTTCTATTAGATTCTATTATTTAATATATATATATATATATATATATATATATATATATATAGGTAAATTGGGAGATACATAACTCACGCTGCGTTGCAATGCCGATAAAAATAAAAAAAAGTTTAACAATTGTATCACTTGACCAATCATTTTCGTAACACACATTTTTTGTTTATATTTCCTAAATGTAGTCTTTATAGATAAGACAGAATGACAGTTAACAAACATTTGTTTTTTTTACTCGTTTTTTGAACACGACGGAAACGTTGCTCTTTTAACTCCATATATCCATCACTATAACAAAATATTCTTCAAAAAATCCTACACCTCTGAAAAATAACAATCGCCTGAACAATTCCAACCAGTGAGTTTCTTCACCTTAACTGTACTTACAGGAACACTACTAGAAGGACTATTATTATTTTCAAGAGATTGATTCTGAGATGACAATGATTTATTATAAAAACCACGAGCAGTTCCCGCAGAAGAGTTTCTAACAGGAGCTGACCACATGTTTTCAACCTGTGACTTTAAATTTCCTTGGACTTTCGAAACATAATTTGCTGAACTCTGCACTAACTTCTGCTTAGATGCATAGGCTTCTTCCAATTTCTTGCACAACTTGATTAACATCTACATATTATCTGTATCTGATAGAGCTAATTGACAAACAAAATCCGGCATTAGATTTTTTACCATCTTAACTTTTGTACACTCTGCTGGTGATTGTGGTAACCTACTAAACAAATTCTCCATATGAGCTATATATAGAACTACAGATTCTCTTCTATGTTGGTGACGCGACCTAATCTTTTCCCAAACTTCATTTTCTGAATGTGATGGTAGAAAATCTTCCTTTAAACGGGTAACCAAAGAATTCCAGTTGGTTAAAGAACTTCTAATACAACGATACCATTCAATACCATTACCCGTGAATAATTCTACGGAAGCACTAAATAAATCTTCTTCAGACACTTTCTGCGACTGTGGCAACTCAGCTACTGTGTCCAAGAATTAATGAACCTGTCCTGGATCTCCAGAAAATTTAACGGACCACGAACCAATTGGAATAGGGGGAACTAGATTTGAAACAGTGTTAATAGCAGCACCTACTGCAACAGGAATGACTTCTCTTATAGACAATTCAACATAACCACTTACCCCCTCATTCTTCTTAAGTTTTTCGTGCAGCTCTGCCTCCGTGATAAGGGTAGTTACTAATGATTCATTTTTAAATGTAGTTGCTAGTTCGAATTATCTAAAGAAATTTTCATTCTCCTCACACGACCATCAAGATGTACCAATCTCGACTGTATACTTTTAAATGTAGGGTCTGATAGCTCACCTTCGAATTCTAACAAAACATTTTTCACAGACTCTATCGATGTATCAATCTCATCACGTTCATTCGAGAATTTTATTACATATGCAGAAGGATTAATTAAATGACCAGATACTGTTGTTTCTTTAGCTAATAATCGGCCTAACATTTTTCTCTTGTCCTGCATTGGTCTACTGCTATTAACTCCTACGATTCTTAATTCGTAATCCAGTTCATCTTTATGCAAATAAACAACTTGATAAGTATCAGTCATCATAAAATTAAATAGCTAAACTAACCATTACCTAAACTCAAATAAACAATCTGCGCTAAAGTTTTCAACTTTTGTTGTGCAATATTGTAACAAATATATATTCTATAGCACCATGTTTGTAAAAATCGCTTCAGCATAGATTTATTCTGTGGTATTTAATTCTCGTATTTGATGCTATAATGTCTAAAAGAAACAATTCTATATGAAAACAGGAAATCATGTTTGCTTAAATAACTTAAATGCTTTGCGCGGAGATATTTAATAATATTATAGTTTTCAAGGAACGTATTTATATGGGGTCTAGTAGTTTGTGTTGTCAACCTTACAGGCGAATTCTTCCTCTTCATTCGTTATAATTAGAATAGCGCATGCGTGTACTAGTCACGAGGTATTGCGCCACGCAAATAAGGTGTCGTGTTAGAAGGAACGAAGGCGGCCATTGCTTTTCTAAATGTAGTCGAGTTGGCAGTGTTTTCTTAAGAAGGATGAATCTCCATTCTTTGCAGAAGTGGGGCCTCCGGATTGGCGTGGGGTGGTTATAATAAAGGGACGAGTTGCCTTGGGACACAAGACAAAGCGCCAGGCTCCTGTGACACCGGCAAGGCAATGAAACGCGCCGCCCCTTGAATTGTTGTGTTAGGATTTGTTAACGCGTATGACAGAATGGAGAATTAAAATGATGGACTAGAATGAAGGAAAAGTATTTTTAAATGTTGCAATAACATTATGATATGGTAGGACGGTGTTATATTTGAATCCAAGGTTGGAAAGCTGTTCATTTATCAGGGCAACTACAGCTGTTGATTAATGTTTCGTAACGACAATTTGAGGAGCAGATTTTGGAGCATGTACGTCGACGTTTAATAATTAGATATGAAAACATCAACACCTACAGGTATCAAACCTTTTTTTTTGTTTTGTTTGTGAGAATTCGTGAATGCTTACATAAATAATTTTCGAGGATCGTTTGGTCATGTTAAATTTTGTGTGTATAGAACAGCGTGGGAGAAAATAGTCACGAATTGCTACAGTAATAGTTTTGTAAAATTTGCATAAATTCACTTGCTAACAATATGATATTTCAAAGTCCATTTCTTGCTTTTTAGAAAATTTATTTGCAGATATTAAAATTTTAATAAGCTTCTAATACCTGAGTTAAATGAAAATTTGTTTGTCTAAGTTAACTACATGTGATTCAATTTTTTTAGAAATAATTTATGAGACACATATGTGAACCAATAGTCAGATCTGAACACTTGGTGTCAAAACTTGTTTTAAAATATTATTAACTTAAGGTCCTGTTATGTCAAGGGCAGATGTATTGAAAACCCAATTTTATTAGTTCATTTTGTAAACATATTTAAAGAAAAAACCAATAAGGAGAAACTATATTAAATTTCATTTTTAGACTCAAGTTTTTTATTCCATGCATAATTAAATTTACTAAATTTTTATAGAAAATAAGTTTGTTGAACAATGAAATTATACGAATGCTGAAGTAATTTAAAAAGCACAGATATGCTACAACTGATTTGTTGTTGGTATTCGTTTTTGATTTAAATATTATTAGTATGTTTTTTTATTGGAAAGCGCAAACTGTGTCTTTCTAATAAAGAATTTGTTGTGCATTCTTTTTTTTCAGGTTCATCGAGATCGGAGAGGTCGTAAGTATGTTCCAGAGGTTTCCAGATACATTAGTTCAGTAAGCTGTAAGTTTTTTTATTGTGTTCACATCCCGTGAGTTTCTGTATCTTCTCATAGGGGTAATGAATCTTTAGTGTAATCGTTCATACAGATACAGTGGGGCTCAACCCATTTTCCTTTTGTTAGTTTATTGTAGAGTTTAGACCATCCCCACACCCTTTCTCATTGCTCACCCTTGGGGTAATTCCCAGACTTAGCCGCGAATAGTTAAAGCTTCACTTTATCCAGCACAAGGAAGCTCACAAAAAAAGAGACAACAAAAATTACGCTTTAATATGCATAGGCTAAATTAATCTTGGGGGTATGATTCACGAATCAACAGGTGTAGGCATGCAAAACCAATCGAGGCCTTATACGTTGTGCGCCATTTGATACCAATCGAGGCACCACACGTTGTGCGCATCAAGGACGTTTATTTATTTATTTATTTTTTATTATTTATTTATTATTTATTTATTTATCAGCTAAACTTAACCATTATTCAAGCAAACAGTAAAATTTATATGCTTATATTAAACTATTAAATATGTGGAGAAGCTGACTTAGGAAAACTTATACTTACTATATGAATTAATTATAATAAAATAAACGGAACGTTACATACCGTTCAAAATATCTAAAACAATTTTTGTTGCAAGCACCTGTTCGAACGTTCTCTGATGTGCAACGTAAACAATATCTTGCCTAACCTTCCGTTCTATTAAAATAAGGTACAGAAGCAATTGAATACAAACAAAATTTCTCCGGTGTAGTGTTACACAAAATACTTATCCCTTCTGGTTTCAAAATTGCAGTGTAAATAAACACAAAACACTACATTAAACCAATAATTTACTGTACGAATAACGAATTACTTATACGATATACTCGTATGTATTTTCTGTTCGAAATTGGAATTTCACTGGAAACATGAAAATACTTTAACAACTGCAAATTTTTGTAACAAAATAATGAAAGCGTTTACGCACGTAAAATCACATAGTCACCAAGTGGGTAGCCATTTTTATAACACCTGCTTGTTCAGTCAGTAGGTTTAATGGTATCTTTGCGTTTTGCTTGAATATGATTAATTACAAGTGATGTTCGTACAAATTACAAAAGCAAATAACTTTATGTGAGCTGTATACTGGTTACCGAATGCACCCTAGTGTTGGTTGCTCTTAACCTAAGTAATTTCAGTAATTTCAGCTACCAACACACGGTGATTAATTAGTTTGTCTCCCATTCCCAACGTTACGGCAGTCTCTCAGTGAGTAGAAATTTTCTCACCACTTACAGTTCGAAGACATACCGATTCAGGTAGCACTTTTCCACGACCAACCAAATGTGGTCTCATAATAGTCTTTGTTGCTCCTGTATCCACGAGTAATCGGACAACCCTACCATTAATTCTACCATCAATATAAATGCTGTCCAGACTTCCCATCGCCGATGCAGCACGGATGAGAATTTCCTGCTGCCCAACCGGTTGTTTTTTTGCTTTATTGTTTTAAGGTTGTGTATATGCCAAAACAAGCCAATAACCAGATCACGTAATTGTAAATTTTGTTTGCCGTACTTTACAAATGGTAAAGTATTTAAAGTAGTTTAGTCAGAGTAAAAGTGCCAATACGTGAAAGAATGATTTGGTGACGTGAGAAAACTCAGTATTTCAGGATTTTTACTAAGTTGTACGTTGATAATCCATAGAGTGTAAATTTGCTGGTCTAAAAGCCGGTTGCGTCTGTGTAAGTTCCACTGTTCACAACACAGGGCCAGGATTATATGTAAAACATTTCGGCACTTATTTAGTAAAATCAACCTTTGGACAAACTTGTATTATCAAAATTATATGTGAAAATAATATATCAAAAGTGATTTAAGTGTGACGCGATCATATGTACAAATGATCGAACAGTTATTTATATAATCGTAAAGTGTAAAAGGATAACTGATAGGTATTAGTGACACAACACTAGTGGTGACGATATAATTGGGTGTTGGGATTTTAGAAATGTATAAAGAGTAGGCATAATAATTTTGAAGATGGGGGTATCACCTAGGTAAATAATAAACGAGAACGATTTGAATAATTTTGGTAAAAAAACGTGTTTTGGTATAAATGTACTAAGTTGGATATTTTAAAGTTGAAATGAAATCTTTTGGAAGTTAAAGCTTTTGATTAAATTAGAGAAGAGTATATATAGTCAAAGGGAACAGTTCGAGTGAAGAAGAGTGGAAAGTTAGAAGATTAGATATTGGAGCGGCACCGAGACAGGTGTAAATAAGAGTGGGTATTTAGAGTGATTTGGATTGAGGTACGTAAGATTTGGAGTGGATTTAGTAGGCCGAAGGAAGACGAATTGGAAGTAATTTGGGTATTACATTGCGATTGAAAGGTATTGGGTGGAAAGTATAAAGCAGCACAGAATTTGAAAGAGGAGGTTAGAGATTGGTATTGGATCGTATATTGTTGGATTGGAAAAAGTAGAAACAGAACGACGGTATAAGTAGAAGAAAATTAGCGCGGGAAAGTTAAAATTTAAGGTATTCTAAATTCTAAATTCAGTAATTATTTATAGATTTGGGTGGAAAATATAAGCAAATATATCAAAAACCTGGTGTCTGTAAAGCCAAGTAGTCCTTGTAATAGTGGAGCGTAGTGTGAAGACACAGCCGGTGGCCGAGATTGCTAGCCAGAGTTAAGGCAAAGGCCTACAGCTGAGGATAAATCGGGTGAGTACTGTGTTTTTCGGAACGTCAAAGTCATTTTGGTAAGTGTATTTGAATTGGCACAAGGCTACGCGGATCTGTTTGTTAGATTTGGCATATACGCATAAAAAAAGGTTACGTATACTAAAATTAAGGTAGTGCTGTTTGGTCGGTGTCGTGACCATCTATCTATCACCGAACCCACGGTAGGTAGGTGTAGATACCCTGAGAAAGAGAGGTTCTGAATAGTCGAGGCAACTTATATAAGTTTTTGTTTTTGTAGACCGACCAGACATAATTAAAGCACGAAAAATAGAGTCAAAATTTTGTATATAAAGTATTTAAATAAATATAAATAAGAAATAATTAATATAAAGTGGCAAACTCATCGTGAGGCTCGAAAGAAGTATTAGTAGAATAAAGGACACCAAAGTTATAGGTGGGGCCGGTAGTTAAATTTTACAGGAAAAAAAAGAGTTCCAAAAAGGTAGCAGAGATGACAGATGAGGAGACCAGACGTATAACAAGGTCAGGAAGGATGTACGGAATCAACGCGGAAATTGCAGCACAAGACGTTGGAGCTAGATGCAAGGGGAGATGTCCAGGAAACGGAGGCGAGGCATGTAGATCCGGAAGTGATTTGGGTATACCTAACAAAATAGGTATAAGGACTTGTTTGGACGCGAGGAAGTTAAATTCAATTACGAAAGCTCAGTACGAACAACCACAAGGGTTGGATAATTTGTTATACAAGGTGTATGAAATGAAGATTTTTAGCAAGTTAGATTTAAAAAATTCATTTTAGTTGATTCCGTTGCATGAGTAAGAAATTTACGGGGTTTAGTATTGAAGGAGAGATTTATATGTTTTCGGTAGTTCCATTTGGGTTAAGTAGTTCTTCAGCAGCACTTGTTAGGGCCATGCAGAAGCTATTAAACGAGTATGAATGTTTCTGTACGCACTATGTGGATGATCTACTGATCTTTTCCAGGAACGAGCAAGAACATATGGGGCATTTAGAAAAGATGATACAAAGGCTGGACGAAGGAGGGTTGAAGTTAAACGTGGAGAAGTGTGAATTGTTTAAGAGCCAAGTCACGTATTTAGGATTTGAAATTAGTGAGCAGGGGATGAAAATTTGTAATAAAAGGCTAGACGGATTGAAAAATATTGCTCAACCAAAGAATGTAAGAGGATTACGAGGATTTTTAGGGGTTTTAAATTATTATAAACGGTTTATACCAAAATATTTGGAATTGTGTGTGCCGTTGGTGAGCTTGTTGAGGAAAAATTAAAGATGGAAATGGACCGCAGAACGGGAGAAGGCGTTTCAAGATTAAAATGTGCATTTTATGAAGAGTTGTCGTTAAAGTATTCAAATTTCAAAGACGAATTTATTTTGAGGACGGATGCGTCGAAATATGCTATTGGGGCCGAGTTGGTGCAAATCCAAAACAGAGCTGGGGTACCAATTGTATTTATTTCAAGGGTGTTAAAAGACTGCGAAGCCAGATATGCGACGGCAGAAAAGGAAATGTTGGCGATAGTGTATGCAGTAAAAAAGTTAAGATTTTATCTGTTGGGGAAGAAATTTTTGATAGAATCCGACAACACGGTTGTGACATTTATGAGAAAAAAAGAGTTTTTGAACAGTAGGTTGTATAGGTGGGCACTAGTGTTGCAAGAGTACGATTTTGAAATTCAACATAAACCAGGAAAGGAAAATGTGACGGCGGATTTTCTAAGTAGACAGCAGGGGGAGGCGAGTAAAGAAAACGGAAAGGATTATTTAGTTGCTTTGCAGGAATTCAGGGATGTTGGCCGGTGGACAAACGCCAAGCTTATGGAGACGCAGAAGCACGGTGAGGTGAGCTCGATACGCGATATATTAACGACTGAGAAATTGGAGGAATACCGAGGATTTACAATAGTAGGCCAGTTTGTGGTAAAGAGGATAAGGGATGCAGAACTGTTGGTGCTACCCAGATACACGGCGGTGGAAACTATAGACGAAATTCATCTAAAATTTGGGCATATCGGTATTAGAAAAACATTTTTGGTATTTAGAGAGGCATTTTATACAAGAAATGACATCACTGTGGTTAAAGAACGGATTAACCGGTGTAAGATTTGCATTTTAGGGAAAGACAAAAACATGTTGTTGCAGAACAAACCGATGAATGTGAGTGTGAGTGGACCGTTAGAATTGGTAGCTATTGATTACTTGAGCAACCTAATTCCTAGTGAACAGGGGTATGTGGTGATGATGGACGTTTTTTCGAAATTTGTTAAGTTATTTCCGGCAAGACGAAGTAACACGGTGCATGCTTTACAGTCAATTAGAGAATTTGGAAGTCAAGTTGGAAAAATGGATAGGATTTTGGTAGACAACGCGACATATTTCGATAACCAAAGATTCAGAAACGGGTTAAATAGAGAGCATATTAAGATATCATTTTGCAGCATACGGCATCCGAAAGCAAATCCATGCGAGCGTTTTATACGAGAAGTCATAAAATATCTACGGTTGGCAACACAAGAGCACCACAATAGATGGGTTAGATATCTGTCACAGATCAAAAACTTTATGAATTGCGTACCGAGTTCTGTTACAAAAACATGTCCAATAACGTTGATTAGAAAGATTGTACCATCTAGACCATGGAGGGGAGAAGTCGAGGTGGAAGACATCACAGAGTTATTGGGTAACGTTAGACGTAGAATTGAAAGGATGCAGCGTAGGGACATCCAGCGAAAGCGTAGTAGGATTAAAAAAGGACGATTTTTGAAATAGGAGATATGGTGGTAGTCAAAAGAAAGATGAAATTAGGGGTGGTGTAATAATTAATTTATAAAATGCGTGGAGTGATTTTAAATAAAACTAAAAATTTTTCACATCACGAGAAGATTTATAAAGACCGACGAAATTTCCACTTTTAAATAAAATCAGTGGGGTCCATGAAGTGTACGTAGGAGCTAAAAGAGTATAAAGAGTACTATAACGGGGTTGTTATTGTTATATAATTTGAAAGGGGTTCTGCTCGATTCAATCAACAGATGTTATTAGTGTTAAGCATTTAATGAACGTAAAACCAAATATACATAAATGTAAAACAAACAAACTTAAACATTTAGGTAAAATCACTGATATAGTTCACGGCGCGATCTTAACCGGCCCGCGTATATAGATGGACTCCTCGCGACTCACTACCGATAAGGGACGCTCGGCATTACTCCACTTAGATCGTACACTATGCGCAGTGGCGTACTTATTATATTTGGTACAGTCTCTCCTCCCAGTCGCACACTCGTCCCGAGAAGTGACCGGCACATTCACAATTTTCCTTTTTGGTCTTCCTCGTAAACGCAACTAAGCAATGGGCTTCTCTGAAGGTTCAATATTAGCGAGGGTCAGAGAAGACACGTGATAAATTCCAAGAGGAATGACTCCAGGACCAACTTTTCCGACTTCATAACTAACGGGCGAGACAACTCGCAAAATCTGGTAAGGACCGTCTCTTTTAGGATAAAACTTCGACGTTTGTCCCTTCGCCGAATTACTCGTAGCATGAGTGCTAACCCACACTAAAGTTCCAACCTTATAGGTTTCTACTTTGCGTCGTTTGCGTTAGCATATACATTTCTCTTGTCCTGCTTCGTTTCTGTACAAAATTTCCGCTTCACGCCAAGTTTCGACCATTTTCTTTAAATATGGAGTTATCTGTGGCACAAAAGTGTCACTCTCCAATACAACTTTGACATCATTTTTAATGTCATCAAATGTCCTCATTTCTCTTCCAAATGACAAATATGCGGCGGTATAACCAGTTGTTTCACACCAAACCGAATTCATCGCAAAACGGATAGAGGGCCACTTTACAGGCCAATTTCTATGATCCGCACTCACAAGCATCGCGAGTCTTAGCTTCAAATCTCTATTTTTGCGTTCCACCATATTTGCTGATGGGTGATATAAAGGAGTAAACGATTCCTTAATATTCAAAATAAAACAAATCTGCTGCATCACAGCAGATACAAACTGTACACCATTTTCCGAAATAATCTTCCGAGGTATGCAATAACGAAGAAATATTTCGTCTACAAGGGTGATAGCACACTCTTCTGCTGTCGCTCTAACCAAAGCAAATAATTCTACCCATTTTGTAGCGGTATCCTCTACAATAAAAATCCACTTTTCTCCTTTTGGAACCTCAGGCAGTGGCCCAAACAAATCAATTGTAAGAACTTCAAACCGTTGAGCATAAACGGGAGTAAGCAATGTTCCTGGTGGCTTTAAATTCGTAGCCTTGTACCTTTGACAATCGGCACACTTGCTTACATAATCACTAATGTACTTTCTCATACCAGTAAAATAGTATTTTTTGGCAATACGAAGATAAGTGCGCTCTATACCATAATGAGAGGCGGTGGCTGCATCATGCAGCTCCTGTAGAACTATTCGCTTGCATGAACCGGAACAACTAGTTGTGCTTCCTCACCATCATCGGCGGCATAGCGGTAAAGAATTCCTTGAGGCAACAGATATCCATGATCCGTCCACTTAGAAAATTCATTATCAATCGGATCTTCAAAACTACGAATTATTTTTTCAAGGTCCGGATCTTTGAGTTGTTCGCGTCGAATATCATCTCCTGAACGATGAGGCAATTCTACAGATATTTGACATACACCACAAGTTTCTACATTGTCGTGACTACAGGGAGGTCGTGATAATGTATCCGCGACTACATTTCGTTTCCATGGCCAATACTCAATTTTTACATCGAAACTTTGTATTAACAAGGCCTACCGGGCCAGCCTTCCTGTGGGAGACTTAAGGCTCATTAACCATCGCAAAGGTTGATGATCCGTTTGGACAGTAACAGAACAGCCTTCAATGTATCCCCTAAATTTATTCAAAGCCCATACCACCGCCAAGGCCTCTCGCTCCGACGTGGCATAATTTCTCTCGGCGCTAGTCAAAAGTCGACTGGCGTATTCTATAGGGTGCTCTTCAGCGCCTTCGCTTTGTAAAAGCACTGCCCCTAACGCATAATTACTAGCATCCGTACGTATCAAATACGGTCTTGTTTCGTCACACTGTCCCAAGACCGGGGCTGAAACTAATGATCGTTTTAACGCATCAAATGAATATTGTTGGGTTTTTTCCCATTTCCAAATAGCATTTTTCTTTGTTAAATTACTTAACGGTCGCGATACCGTAGCAAAATTCTCAATAAACCGTCTATACCAACTAGCGGTTTGCAAAAAGGATTGTACTTCCTTTACATTTTGTGGGGCGAGCCTATCAACTATGGCTGCCGTTTTTTCAGGATCCACAGAAATACCAGAAGGCGTAATAATATGACCTCAATATTTGACTTGAGCACTAGCGAAAACACACTTTTCCCTATTTGCACGCAGTTTAAACTGGTCTAACCGGTCAAATACTAATTTCAAGTCCTCTGCATGATTGTGAAAAGTGCTTGATAACAAAATGAGATCATCCAAGTAGGCTAACACTAAAATATCACCCAGTCCCCGACGAAACTGGTCCATTAATCGTTGAAAAGTACTCGGAGCAGTCTTTAGTCCGAACGGGAGACGTAGGAACCGATACGTCCCGAAAGATTGACATGAAAAATGATTGACATGAAAAATGTTCGCTTAGCAGCATGTAATAAATCGTCTACACGCGGCAACGGATAATATTCATTCACAGTGATCGCATTTAATCTCTGATAATCTACACACAAACGTACACCTCCGTCCTTTTTCGGTACCAACACTACTGGAGCCGCCCACGGGCTCTCGCACTCTTCAATTATACCATCTTTAAGAAGTCTATCTAATTCAACTTTTAACTGTTGCTTCCTAACAGGAGATAAACGATAGGGAGGTAAGGCGATTGGTGCATGATCGCCTGTATTTATGCTATGCTGAGCAAATGGTGTGGGGTCTCCCCCCAGACTGAAAGTATTATGTCGTTCTTCAAGAAACGCACTAAGACGCCCGCGTTCCTTGAACGTCAACGTCGCGCCTTCATCTGACCTAAGATTATCCAAACTACATAGTTCAAGAGAGTGTGCATTTTTAATCGCAGAAATATTCCTCTCAAACGAATTTTCAAATTCCAAAAGAAAAATACAACTTGGCAAATCCAGGAAATTCCACGTTTCACTGGCAACGTCCAAAACAATTTTTGCCTGTTTTATAAAATCAATCCCAAACAACGTATTGTTTTCAGAGTCAGGTAGGATTATAAATTTCGTTGGAATAACCCTATGTTTCAGATTTACATCAACCAACGTAGTTAAAACGTCCTTTTTCTTGAAGGAGCCATCCGCAAGTTAAATAGTAACAGATACTTTTTGAAATTCTACCCCTTCACTTTGCAAAATACGGTAGAGAGTACTGCCTGCTATACTTTGTTTAGCGGCCGTATCCACCATTCCCAGACCACAGTGATTTAAAATATTCACGCGCAGGACCGGTCTCGGTTGCGGAGAAATCAAAGCGTTCATGCTAAGAAATTCTAGTGCCTCGGTTTCAATGGTTTTACAGGAAGGACAGTTTGCACGAATAAATCCCTGTTTACCACAACCATAACATGCAATTGGTTTAACCGAAGGTTTTTCTTTAATTCCCGAATTGTCCTGTCGCGAAATTCCACTAACAACTTTTAGAGAGTCGCTATTTTTATTTTTCGACAAAAGTTTTTGACATTCACTTTTTGTATGTCCCGTATTTTTACAGTAATGACAACGAATACGTTTAACACTATTTTCCGACTCATGTCGCTCAAAACTTTCTTCTACCAATCTCGACTGAGACAAAAGTTCATTAAAATCGTTAACTTTATCGCGCGGTATTTTCTGTCGAACATTGTTATGCAAAAGTCCATAAACCATATCTAGTTGCACTTGTTCAGATAACGTTCCCGACGGCAATTGTGCAAGAATCGATCGCGCTTTACAAATAAAAACGTCCGTAGGTGTGTACGGATCTTGTTCTACCGCAAACAATTCACGATACACCCTGTATGGCGACTTTTGTGGACCAAAAGTCGTTCTAAGCAATTTTAGCGCCATATCCCACGCTTGTACTGTATTTTTAACACCGTAATACCACTTCGATGCAAAGCCATCAAGTAACATTGGCAACCCCTTGACTGCGTTTTCGTCCGTAACTCGCATACAATCTTTATAAATGATTACCGCTTCAATAAATCCATTAACGTCCGAATCTTTCGAACCATCAAAACGCGAAGCGCAATTAGCTAAATTACCGGTATTAACAGAAGCCGGTATTGGTAATTGCGCAATTGACAACCGCCCTAGCAGTTCCATTTCGGTTTCTCGAACAAACACTTTACTTACAACAGTTTCTAAAATTTCCGAAACAAGGTCTATTACTGTATTATGCTTGCGAACAATTCTACTCGTAGTAGGGCGAAGCAAATATCTTTCTTGACCTTCCAGATTATTTTATGTGTGTATACAAAGAACAAGAGTACTTACAAGTTTGTATCCAAAACATCCAAAAGTACCTTACAAAATGCCAGCAAGCGTATCCAAATTCCAAAACTGTACTGCATCAATAACTTTTTGAATCACACACAAACTTTTTAAACTTATTGTAACGTACACACGTAAACAATAACAAACGTAATCGAAATACTAATCTATCAAACTGCGCGGCGCGCTCACGGTCATGAACTTCAAGCTGTTTACGATCGATCGATACTTGTTAACAACGTCACGAAAACACCTGCAATTGAACCTAGAGGCCCATCGTTGGACGGCACTTGTTATAACGGGGTTGTTATTGTTATATAATTTGAAAGGGGTTCTGCTCGATTCAATCAACAGATGTTATTAGTGTTAAGCATTGAATGAACGTAAAACCAAATACCTATTAGTTATCCTTTTACACAACACATTTAGGTAAAATCACTGATATAGTTCACGGCGCGATCTTAACCGGCCCGCGTATATAGATGAACTCCTCGCGACTCACTACCGATAAGGGACGCTCGGCCTTACTCCGCTTAGATCGTACACTATGCGCAGGGGCGTACTTATTATATTTGTTACAGTACTTTATTGTTTTAAGGTTGTGTATATGCCAAAACAAGCCAATAACCAGATCACGTAATTGTAAATTTTGTGTTGGCCGTACTTTACAAATGGTAAAGTATTTAAAGTAGTTTAGTCAAAGTAAAAGTGCCAATACGTGAAAGAATGATTTGATGACGTGAGAAAACTCAGTATTTCAGGATTTTTACTAAGTTGTACGTTGATAATCCATAGAGTGTAAATTTGCTGGTCTAAAAGCCGATTGCGTCTGTGTAAGTTCCACTGTTCACAACACAGGGCCAGGATTATATGTAAAACATTTCGGCACGTATTTAGTAAAATCAACCTTAGGACAAACTTGTATTATCAAAATTATATGTGAAAATAATATATCAAAAGTGATTTAAGTGTGACGCGATCATATGTACAAATGATCGAACAGTTATTTATATAATCGTAAAGTGTAAAAGGATAACTGATAGGTATTAGTGACACAACACTAGTGGTGACGATATAATTGGGTGTTGGGATTTTAGAAATGTATAAAGAGTAGGCATAATAATTTTGAAGATGGGGGTATCACCTAGGTAAATAATAAACGAGAACGATTTGAATAATTTTGGTAAAAAGACGTGTTTTGGTATAAATGTACTAAGTTGGATATTTTAAAGTTGAAATGAAATCTTTTGGAAGTTAAAGCTTTTGATTAAATTAGAGAAGAGTATAGATAGTCAGAGGAAACAGTTCGAGTGAAGAAGAGTGGAAAGTTAGAAGATTAGATATTGGAGCGGCACCGAGACAGGTGTAAATAAGAGTGGGTATTTAGAGTGATTTGGATTGAGGTACGTAAGATTTGGAGTGAATTTAGTAGGCCGAAGGAAGACGAATTGGAAGTGATTTGGGTATTACATTGCGATTGAAAGGTATTGGGTGGAAAGTATAAAGCAGCACAGAATTTGAAAGAGGAGGTTAGAGATTGGTATTGGATCGTATATTGTTGGATTGAAAGGAGTAGAAACAGAACGACGGTATAAGTAGAAGAAAATTAGCGCGGGGAAGTTAAAATTTAAGGTATTCTAAATTCTAAATTCAGTAATTATTTATAGATTTGGGTGGAAAATAAAAGCAAATATATCAAAAACCTGGTGTCTGTAAAGCCAAGTAGTCCTTGTGATAGTGGAGCGTAGTGTGAAGACACAGCCGGTGGCCGAGATCGCTAGCCAGAGTTAAGGGAAAGGCCTACAGCTGAGGATAAATCGGGTGAGTACTGTGTTTTTCGGAACGTCAAAGTCATTTTGGTAAGTGTATTTGAATTGGCACAAGGCTACGCGGATCTGTTTGTTAGATTTGGCATATACGCATAAAAAAAGGTTACGTATACTAAAATTAAGGTAGTGCTGTTTGGTCGGTGTCGTGACTATCTACCTATCACCGAACTCATGGTAGGTAAGTGTAGATACCCTGAGAAAGAGAGGTTCTGAATAGTCGAGGCATACTTATATAAGTTTTTGTTTTTGTAAACCGACCAGACATAATTATAGCACGAAAAATAGAGTCAAAATTTTGTATATAAAGTATTTAAATAAATATAAATAAGAAATAATATATATATATATATATATATATATATATATAATGTTGTGTACTCTAGAATAAATATACTATAATTCACTTAAGTTGTTTATATCTTCGTTTTCTAAATGAGCAAGCATCCCAAATATAAAGAACTGTTCTAACTCACTCTAACTCTGAACGGTAAAATAATGCCTTATCGGTTCTATTAGGGCTGTCTTCGTCATCTTTGACGCGCGGTCGTTTCTGGTTGTTCTTCTTCGTGTTCACTAAAAAAGATTCAGATGAAGATTAGATTAAGTAAATGCATTAAGAAAATTAAATCTATATTAAGCCAACGAATACATACCGTGTATTGGTGTCATCAGGTCGTACGTTGCAATTGGTAGATCTGCTCAGGGATCCAACAATTTTTCCAGCACTTCATTTGGTTCGACTATAAACTACTCAATAATTTTAACCCAACCACTTTCATTATTCTTTCCTGACAAGGACAATTTTAAAAGAAGTTTTCATTTTTGATTTGTTCTATAGAACATAACTACAACTTGGCAATAAAGATTGAGAGATTATCACACACATATCTTGAGTATATAAAGATATTAAACAATAAGAACAGCAGAAAATTCAACCCATGTCAGCAAGAATTTAATGCTAAGGTATTGTCTAGATAGCAATTGTAGAAATATAAGATCTGCAGAAAATTTAATAAACCCAGTCATGTATAAATTTAATACTGACGTCCGCAGAAAAATAAAATAAATGTATTCAGCGAGAAATTTAATGCTAATATCAGCAGAATAATAAATAAACCCACTCAGTCAGCATGAATGGGACTCCAAGCCCTAAAAGCAATTATAATTGATCATCGCAATTTAAGATTAGCTGGTTACTAGTTTCCCATAGATTTTAAACACATTATTATACCATATTTGAAATATTTACTTTTTCAGTACAACTGAAAGGAATTGACTTTTATACATTTTAATTAAATATATTAAAGAATACTCGATATCATAGACTTTTTCTATTGTCTAATTTGTAGTACTTTATTACAAAAAAAAAATTACATACGACAGCGTTTCTTCTTTGTCAACGAAAGTCTAGTTTATTGCTTCTTCAGCATTCGCATTTCCATAGTTACGTACCGAAGGCAACTCTGCAATTTTAGATCACAGGCATTTCTAATTTCAATCGCAAAGAAAAATGTAAACATTTATTCGAAATATGCACTCAGATTAAAAGTCAAAAATTGTTTTTACATCCGTTCTGTAAACTGAGATTAAATCCATATAATTCAGGATTAAATTAAACTGTCAATTTTGTTTAATAGTTTACACTCAAGCTATGTGCGAATGAAACGTTAACAAAAGCGATCTGGTACCTATCATAAATATGATTTTAATATCTTGCTTTTAAAACAAAAATAGAATGCCGCGTTTCTGGTTTGATTAGGTACAAAATTTTTTTTTTAAAACCAGTATTAAAAAACATTCCGCAGTTTTATCCTAGAATTAACGTAGTGTAATTTAATTTATTGTAAGCTATATTGCAGCACCTTGGCAAGGAAAGAATTCCTGACGTAGCATGGCTCGTGTAATGAACTTTGTTATCAAACTAAAATACAACCTGCTTTCAATGTAAACGCAATTACATACCTATATATATGAAAGTCAATTTTTTTCAGTTTTACTGAAAAGTAAATTATGCCGCCAATAATCTAAAACTTCCTGTATGTTTGTTGTGGTTTGTTTAGCATTCTTCTTAATCTTCTTTGGGAATGAAACCACTCATAGTTTTTAAAATCTATTTTATTTACGTTTCGATCCATGACCTAGGATCGTTGTCAAAATAATAAAAACTTCAAGTTTGACGTTTATGACATAAATTGAAGGTTACTTTGATTTATTGATGTTTGAAATATTTGGTTTGAGTACACTAAGCAAAAATTTTTAAAGTTTAAAAGAATGATTGCCTTCAATTTGTGTTGCGACCTGGGATCGACTTTCTTATGGTAGCCAATACGCTTAACGTGAAATCAGCTGGTTAATTTTTATTGGTGAATTTTATATAAATTCAATAATTTGAAACATTTTTAACATGTTTCTATTTATACAATTGAGAGATTTCTGATTTTATGTCTTATTTTACCGAGATTCAGTGAAGGGGGTTAAGCAACCTGTGGCTACCGGTAAAATAAGACATAAAATTAGAAATCTCTCAATTGTATAAATAAAACATGTTAAAAATGTTTCCCAAATGAATTTATATAAAATTCACCAATAAAATTAACCAGCTGATTTCACGTTAAGCTGTATAAAGTCGATCCCAGGTCGCAACACAAATTGAAGGCAATCATTCTTTAAACTCGTAAAAATTTTGTTAAAACTAGCACGAACCATAATATTGTACCATTACATCACATTATTTTAAACGACATTTATCTAATTTAGGTTTTTTATTTTACTCTATGCCTTCGTTGAATTTAAAAAAAATTATTTTAAACCTCCGTCATGAGTTAGTTTTACTACGTTGTTTTAAACAAAGTTTTATGGAAAATGCCATGCGTTGCACAAAAATCACGATTTGCATATTCCATTTACAGGATGACATGAAACAATAAATGCAACATCAGATTAATAGGTTCCATTTTTTCTTAAATTTTCTATGCAATATAGATTAATTGCGAGATTGTTGTGCTTCTCAATTTTTTTATTTCTTTTAATACAATTGGAAACGAATGGGATTGTAGCGTAATACTGAATCAAAAAAATGTTGATAGGTAGATAGTCTGTGAAGATTTTGTAAAGCAGTAACCAAGGCTCAAAGAATGCAATGTTGATCATTATCAGTATTTTTGCCTAGAGCATAATTATTTTGTGCTTACATACTGTTTTTTATTCATTAGAATAATTAGATAGCCGAATATATAAAATTTTCATTTGCAATTTTTTCAGAAAACGATGCAAATTTGTAATTTTTTTCTAAAGTGTCAGTACTGTTTAAATACTGAGATGAATAGAAGAAAACAGTATGTAAGCAAAAATAACGGTGCTCTCAGCAACATAATGAATTTGGTTCATTGTTTGAAAACAAATTGCAAATATGCATTTTATAGTTATCAGCAAGATTTCGAATTTGCTTTATTTTCTGAAAAATTGCAAATGTCTAATTTTATAGCTTTTTAGCTTAGGTCATGAATCAAAACGTAAATAAAGACGATTTTAACAACTGCTTCCAAAAGCAATTCGCTATGCAATTATTTTGCATTATTCTGAAACTTGCTTATTAATCTTTTACAGTTGTTGTTTTTGCTTACATCAGAACATATTTATGTATAAATAGTCAATAAATCTCTACAGATATTAATTATAAAGTAATTTAGCTAGTGAAAACGATGTGACAAAGGAGTTCAAA